>OZ035880.1:18679957-18929832 GCA_964034835.1 Muscina levida | reverse complement strand
CCTTGTGAAAACTCTTCTTATGTGACATGCAGGAACTAGCATCTATATACATTGGCAGTGAACCGACCATATTATATGTGACTGCTAAGCAGAAAGAGACTGACATCCTGGGAAACCCTTCTTAAACGGCATAGAATAACTAGCATCTTTGCACATCGGCAGAGTCAACAACTTTTGAAAGAACATTAACCGGATGGTATGGGTCGAAATTTTATTAATTTTATGACTTTTATTAATTTTATTAATTTAATTAATTTTATTAATTTTATTAATTTTATTAATTTTATAATTTTATTAATTTTATTAATTTTATTAATTTTATTAATTTTATTAATTTTATTAATTTTATTAATTTTTCTAATTTTATTAATTTTAAACTGTATTGTTAGTTAGTTTTAGTCGATCGTATTGTATATATATCAAATTTACGTTAGTGTATCAAATGATACATCAAATTCGGCTAACGATCAGAAAAAGTGTTTTCATTGTTGGATATTTTTGGACAAATTCAGTGTGTCACGCACTAGGATGACGCGTTTCGACCCCTTTGTGACGAACTGATTTTATTAATTTTATTTATTTTATAAATTTTATTAATTTTATTAATTTTATTAATTTGTTAATTTTATTAATTTTATTAATTTTATTAATTTTAGTAGTTTTTTTTTAAATTTGGTTAATTTTATAAATTTTATATATTTTAAAAATTTTATAAATTTTATTAATTTTATAAATTTTAATTATTTTTTATTAATTTTATTAACTTTTCTTAATTTTTGTTATTTTTTTTAATTTTTGTTAATTTTATTAATATTATTAATATTTTTTTAATTTTATTAATGTTATTAATTTTATTATATTTATGCATTTTATTAATTTTATTAATTGTATTAATTTTATTAATTTTGTTAATTTTTTTAATTTCACGAATTTTACCAATCTTATATATTTTATTGATGTAATTTTTTCACTTATTTTATTATTTTACAACTTTATTAATTTTATAAGTTTAATTCATATTTATTTTTATTAATTTTATTGATTTTATTAATATTATTAATTTTATTAATTTCAGCAATATTTTTAATATTTATTAAATTATTATTATTATATTCAAAAAAATATATTAAATTTACTATTTTTAATAATCTTATTAATTCTATTAATTTTAATAATTTCATAAATTTTATATATTTTATTAATTTTATATATTTAATTAATTTTATTAGTTTTTATTTTTTTATTAACTCTTGTTAATTTTATTAATTTTATATATAAATATACTTTTTATTTTGATTATTTTTATTAGTTTTATTAACTTTTCTTAATTTTTGTTAATTTTGTTAATTTTATTAATATTATTAGTTTTATAAATTTATTAATTTTATTAATTTCAGCAATATTTTTAATATTTATTAAATTATTATTATTATATTTAAAATAATATTAAATTTGCTATTTTTATTAATCTTGTTAATTCTATTAATTTTACTAATTTCATAAATTTTAAATATTTTGTTAATTTTATATATTTTATTAATTTTATTGCTTTTTATTTTTTTATTAATTTTAATTTTATAAAGTTTATTTATTTTAATTTTTTTTATTAACTTTTCTTAATTTTTGTTAATTTTGTTAATTTTATTAATATTATTAGTTTTATAAATTTATTAATTTTATTAATTTTATTAATTATATTAATTTTATTAATTTCATTAATTTTATTAATTTTATTAATTTTACTAATTTTACTAATTTTATTAATTTTTATAGTTTTATGAATTTTTATTAACTTTTGTTAATTTTATAAATTTTATTTTTTTAATTTTAATTATTTGTATTAGCTTTTTCTTAACTTTTATTAATTTTTGTTAATTTTATTACTATTATTATTTTATTAATTTTGTTAATTTTATCAATTTTATTAATTTTGTTAATTTTATTAATTTTATTAATTTTTTAGTGTTATCAATTTTATTAATTTTATCAATTTTATTAATTTTTTTAATTTTATTAATAGTATTAATTTTATTAATTTTGTTTATTATATGAATTATATTAATGTTATAAATTTTATTAATTTTATTAATTTTTTTAATTTATTAATATTACTAATTTTATTCATTTTATAAATTATACCAAATTTATAAATATTATTAATTTCATTAACTTTATTAATTTTATTTATTTAAAAATTTTATAAATTTATTAATTTTATTATTTTATTAATTTCGTTAATTTTATTAATTTTGTTAATATTTATTTTAATTGTTATATTATTTTTTTAATATTACTAATTTTATTAATTGTATTAATTTTATTTAATATATTAATTTTAATAAGTTTCTGAATTTGATTTTTTTGTTATTGCTTTAATTTTTTTAATATTATAATTTTTTTTAATTTGATTAATTTCATTAATATTATTAATTTTACTAATTTCATTAAATGTACTAATTTTATTATTTTTATTAATTTTCTGCTTTTTTAAATTTTATTAATTTTATTTGATTTTATTACTTTTTTTATTTTTATTATTCATATTTTTATTAGTTTTATGTATTTTATTAATTTTCGATAATTTTTTAATTTGATTTTCTTTATTAATTTTATAATTTTTTTAATTTTATTACTTATTTTTGTATTTTTATGAATTTTACGAATTTTATGAAATTTGATTATTTTATGATTTTTTTAATTTTATAAATGTTAAAAATTTCAATAATGGTATTAATTGTACTTTTAATTTTACTGGGACCGGCCGTGGCATATTGGTTAGAACACGCGACTACCATGCAGGAGATCGCAGGTTCAAACTTGGCTCCAGTCAACTTAAAAAAAAAATTGTTCTCTCATTGTCGGCTCCCCTCGAATGGTGTTGATAGCAACTTTGCAGTATAAGTGTCGAGTCAATCGGCGTGTCTAGTAAGAGCTTCTCAAAACAGTGACGTTCGCATTCGTCGATAAACAAGTAGGTGCCGTTAGTTGTGAATCTAAAAATAGAAAGCGTGTTATTTCACAACAACGCGAGAAGCTATCCCATACCTCATTCATGGGGTGCAAAGGGAAATTAAGTTATTTTTTAAGTAAGTATTAATTTTACAATTTTCACTTTTTTTATTCATATTTTTATTAATTTTATCAATTTTTTTATAATTTTATAAGACCTCAAAATTTTATTAATTTATTTAATTTTATTATTTTTGTTAAATTCATTACTTTTATTAACTAATAATCTTCATATTTAAATAATTATTTCTATAAACTTTTTTGATTAATTTCAATTAATGTAATTTAATTGACTTATTTAATTACTCTATTTAATTTGTTTTTTATTAACTTTATAATAACTTATAATTTTCTTAATTGTACGAATTTTTCATTTTTTACGAATTTTATGTATTTTATTTCATTTATTAATTTTTTAACATTATTTCAATAATTTTGGTAATTCGATTTATTTATTTTTTTTTTTTTTTGATTTTTTTTGTATTTATTCTGTTAATTTTATTATTTGCCAATTGTATTATTCTTTTATCTTTATTATTTTATTATTTTTATATTGTATAACTAACTTTTAAAACTTCTTCCTGAGTCCTCACAATTTACCACCTCACTTTTGTGTTTCACTGTAGAGTCCAAGTGTGACGTAAAATAATGCAATAACTATGGTCAGCTAGACATTTTGTCAAAAGTCTTTTGTAATTCTAATTACCCTTACTATGGTGATAATACACATTACAGCGCACATCGCACAATGGCACATCGTACATACCTAGACAAATACGGATGTATTTACCGACGACATCTACAATTCACACTTACATTTGCATACCGTAATTACTGGGCATTTTGTATAATACAGCCAAGCGCATTGGCTGTATAAGCATTTGTGTATACACTACACACATATGTAGTGCATTTGCATGTGTGACCTGTTATGTATTAATGTAAGAATATATGCAGACATGCATGCATTAAAGTATGCATGCATGTATACTTTAATCAAGACTGTATAATTTTTAATTAATATCAGAGTTTCGTCAGTCATTTTGTTGAACCTAATGAACTATTATTAATACAAATCACAATCATGTTTAAAAGTGGGAAATTTTAAATGTGCTCATGTCAATCGAGTGACTGTGGCAGAAAATTTCAATCGGAATTCTTAAGAGTAAGTTTTGTCGGTTACAAGTAGTAATTAATAATCTGTTTTTGATTATCGCATATTTGCAATTAATACAGATTAAATTGAAATGTCTTGTGGTCGAACTTGGTGAACGATAACTAAATGCAAAAATAAAGACAAAGGATATTGAAAATGACTATTAAATATAACTTCACTTGTAGTGGAAGGTTATAGATGAAGGGTTTTTGATAACATTTAAATATGACAAAAACAGCGGATTGAGATATCATTTACAATTGGATGTATGATAAGTCAGACTAGCTTTCAACTGGTATGTGTGTGCGAGTCTCTTTCGATTGGGGTTCTGATTTACTATACGTCATTGTAGAGACATTTTATAGTTTATATTAAACCTAATAAGAGATTTTGATTTTAGGTTAAGATGTTCCATTATGTCCCTTTAAAAATAAAGTCAAAAATTCCCACTACCTTAAATTTATTACTGCTGATACTAAAATATTGCTCTATCAATATATGACACAAATATGTCATTGATATAAGTGTAAGCTGTTGACAACCACAACCTTCTCTTCTCTATTACCTGATGCAATTTATAAAGCTTTATCACAATTTTTTTTGTCCTTTTTTCCTATAACAATTTATTGGCGATTAAGTATCCTGCTACAAACACAACATCTCGTTTTTATACTTCCAAAGAATTTTGTTTGTTCGCAAGTGCTAATAGCATTCACAGTTTTTAGCTTATTGCTAAATTTATTTAGGGCTTTTACGAACACATATTAATATTGTTTTTTATCACACGCAACAAAAAATAATATGTTAACAAAGTTCAAAGCACATATTACCCTAAAAGCCAGATAACCGACAGATTAAGGTAGGATTACGAAAAAAAAAGTTAATAATACATTGACATCCACCAACTTTTTTATGTTAACTAATGGATTGCAAATGCCACAAAATGTCTGCAGGAATTTATTTAAACTTTTATATTTAAACATTTATTTAAACTGCAAAAACATATGTTTTTTAACGCAACTGCGTTATTGTGGGATATCGGTATTATAACGAATATTTATATCGGTTTACACTCTGTTGCGTACTTTCCTTTCGAGGTAAAGATAGGAAACGAAACTCTTAATGTAAACTCATGTGAATGGTAAAAGGAAATCAATGACAATTACTGTCATATGGTTTCGTATATAATTCTGTGATTTACCTTGACGTTCGAGGAGGAGAATTGTCCTTATGTTGGTTGAGGTATGTACTTACATATAGTACAGATCGCATGAACCCATTAAAATAAATCCTGTCACTTAACGAGCTTTACTTTTAACCAACATATAGATTTATCCATACAAGGGCACACATACACACACACACACACACACAAACATATTTACAGACACTTTGGCTCAATAGCTACGTTGGTAATTTGGTGTATTTAAAGTTTCGTAGAGTACAACGTTTACAGTGCCCGTAGATAACGTTCTTATATCAGTTGGTTTTTTCTTCGCAGCTGGTTTTATATTGTTCTTGAGCCATCAATATTAATTGTACGTATGATGATTACCACAGTCTGAGACAGTGGTTGGGATAGGTTGAATACTCAAACTGTGGAATATTTTGTTTAGTAAAAGGTACCATTACGGGTTGAGCTATTCTGCCTATTTACAATGATTTGACTACATTTTGAAAAAATGTATACTGTATAAGATGAAGTCTACATGAGATAACGTGACCACCAGCCAGACAGCTTGACAATTTGGTTTTAAGATATTTCTTTCTTGTATTTAATGAATATACCCTTATCCTTATGTGTAAGAGTATGAGAACGCAGATTCTAAATAACGGATTTTAATTTTTCTGATCTTAATCTTATTACATTAGTTTGATTAATTTGAAAATGCAAATTTCTTCGCTGTTATCATATTTTATAAATATTTAGCAATTTTCATATATTAAATTTTAGCAATTTTATAAATTATTAATAATTTTTATAAATATTTATTTTATTTTTTACTGGTTAAAATTTTTTTTTGGCTACTAATTTTATTGATTTAAATGGTTTAATTCAATTTAAAATTTATTAATTTTTTCAATATTTTAATTCCGCCAATTTTACCAATTTTAAACTTCGCAATAAGAGCTTCTCAAACAGTGACATTCGCATTCGTCGATAAACAAGTAGGTGCCGTTAGTTGTGAATCTAAAAATTGAAAGCGTATTAATTCCCAACAACACGAGAAGCTATCCCATACCTCATTTTACCCAAGGGGAATTAAGTTTTTTTTTTTACTAATTTTATTAATATTATTAATTTTAATAATTTTATTTATTTTATTAATTTTATTATTTTTATTAATTTTATTCATTTTATGAATTTTATTATTTTATTATTTTTTTATAATTTTACTTATTTTACTAATTATAGTGGGTTATGTTAATTATTATTATTTCCTTGTTCCTAATTTTTTGTTACTATTTTCATTTATTTTTTGTTATATAAATAACATTAATGTTCTTAGTATTAATTTTTTTTTATTAATTTAATTAATTTTTCTTATTTTACTAATATTATTAATTTTATTAAGTTTGTTAAATTTAATAATTAAACACTAATTTTATAATTTTATTAATTTTAAGAATGTTAATAATTTATTAATATTATTTATTATATAAATTTATTAATTAATTTAATTTTACTTATTTTACTAATTGTATCAATTTTTATTGATTTTATAAGAACAAGAGCATTTTCTAATTTTGTTACACCAAATTTTGGTTAAACGATCAAAACAAGTTTTTTTTTTACTTTGTGAATATTATTAACTTTTGTTTGCTAGTTTTATATTATTATTATCATTTATTTTATTTGTTTTATAAATATCATTAATGTTATCTATATATATAAAAAATTGTTGCAAGTGTGTTGTGACTTTATAACTCACGAACGGCTGGGCCGATTTGCATAAATTTTTTTGTATGCGTTTGGGTGGCGCCTCGGGTGGTTTTTATTTACAATTCGGTCAAATTGGACAAAGGGGCGTGGCACCGCCCATACAACTTGAAAATCAAAAGGGCTGTATCTCATGAACTATCAGAGGTATGAAGATGAGATTTGGTATATATGTTGTTGGAGCAGTATTAATTACAGCCAAGGTGGAAGTGGGCGGTGTCACGCCCCCTTTTCAAAAATCGCTCTAACGGCTTTTCTAATAGACCGATTGATACGAAAATTTTACCAAATGATACAGTTGACCTGTTGATAGTCCCAGGCTATAATAAATTGTGATTGGATAAAGGGGCGTGGCACCGCCCATACAACATGAAAATAAAAAGGGCTATATCTCATGAACTATCAGAGGTATGAAGATGAGATTTGTTACATATGTTGTTGTTGCAGTATAAATTACAGTAAGAGTGGAAGTGAGCTGTACCACACCCCTTTTAAAATAAACAGTTATAAATGTCAAAATTCCACAGTATATTGCAGTTCGCCTAGAGATATGAACAGTAAGGTGGGCCAGTTTTTTTATTCGCAAAAATTTTAACCAAATCTACGATGAACTGTTAGAAAATGTCACCAATTAACTTTGTGTGTAATATCAATTCCTAGCTCGCGCTGGGAAAGCTTAATTTAGTGCAGAAAACTTAAATTTTGATAGAAGTGTCTTAAAGCTGAAGTCTGTACGCTTTCAATAATCATGGGGCAACGAACGTCACTTCCAAAAGAAGTGCAAAACGGAGTAAATAAACGAAAAATCCTTTTATCTTAAAAAAGTATCAGCTAGGATTTTGATTCATGTGGATTTTTAATGTACAATTGACACCCAACAAAACCCCATTTACCGTTTTTGTTGCCATTTTAGATCAACCAATTCGTCATTCAGGCGAGGTGTGTGAAGTGTGATAGACTTTCATTGAGACTTTCTTTGAAAAATCACAATGTAAAGACTACACAAGAACAACGTTTACAAATCTTGCAAATTTATTTTCAAAATGCGCGTTCTGTTTGCCCTTTGTGAAGTTTATGGTGCATATACTCATCCATCTGAGCAGCTAATAGAAGCCATCAACGCTGTAGACGTAAGTGTGACAGGGGACTCGAATTTATCGAACCGACGCCGTTCTCAGCAACACGGTCTCTGCAAATGCTGAGGAAAGATCTTGGCCTATACACATATATCCAACTGGTAGAAGAACTAAAACCAGTGGACGATCAATTGATTTTTTTTATTTATCATGTCATTGCTCATTATTTGAAGGAGAAATGGTTCCAACACGACGGCGTAAAATGTCATACAGCGCGTGAGATCATCACTTTGTAAAGCCAAACGTTGGTGACCGAATTATCTCATAGAATGGTAATACGAGTTCAATACAAAGATAGTATTCGGAAATATTCTTGATCCATATGAGAAGTAGACATAGCAAAAGAGGTTTTTATGGCTAAAGGCATAAAGCTTTAAACGAAATTTCCATTTTCGTTCAATAGGCGGAGAAGGCATGTCAAAAGTGTTTTTTACGCCCAAAGAGATAGTTAGTATACAGACGGTTACCGCTACTACATTAAATTTTGATCTTAAACGGAATGTCTGTTTCCGATTTGTAAAAGATATGACTTTGCTGATGAACTTTTTACCTATGATATTTAGAATTTAAAACAACAACACCTAATTTGTTAACTTTCATGTTAAGGAGTTGCTTGAAATAAGTTACATAAGTTAATAAACTCAACATATCATTATCGAGCTTAAGTACCGTTTTCAAAGTACTTTGTAGACCTAAATGTGAAATATATTACAAGTTAAAATGCAATAGCGAAGCATTGCCGGGCCCACTAGTTAATTATAATTTTTTTTTATTAATGTTATGGATTTAAATCATTTTTTTAATTTTATTAAATTTTTTACAGGTATTAAATTTATTAACTAACTTTTTTATTTTTTTTTTAATTTTAGTAATTTCATTAACTTTATTAATTTTTCTGATGTATTTATTTTAAAAATTTTCGTAGTCTGACTAATTTTACAAATATTAATAATATTATTGATTTTTTATTTATATAACTTATTATATAAATTTAATTTTTTTATTTATTTTTATTCAACGTATTAATTAGTTTAAATTCATTAGATTTATTAATTTATCTAACATTATTAACTGTATTAATTTAATAATTTTATTATTTGTATAATTCATATTTTTGTAATTTTATACATATTTTTATAATATTTTTACTCATTTAATATATTTAATTATTTTTTATTGATTAAATTAATTTTATGAAATTTTAATAGTTTTCTTAATATGTATTACAAAAATTTTAAAATTGGTTATTAACTATTATTTTTTATTAAATGTTATTTATTTTAAAAGTTTTATTAATTTCATAGAACTTATTTATTTTATTATTAATTTTGTTAATTTTGTTATTAATTTTATGTATTTTAGCAGATTTATTAATTTTACTGTTAACTGTATTAATTTAACAAATTTAATTAATTCGATTAATTTTTTTTTTGTTTGTTTTTCTACTAAATAAATAAAAAATTTAACCACATACTAGTCCTACCTGTCTTGCTCTACGATATGGATTCCTGGGTAATGACACAAGCGGGTACATCTGTTCAGGAAGTCTTCTAGCGGAAAGAACTCCGTAAAATATTTGCTCACATCATCATTTCCGAATATTACCATCGTCGTAAGAATCATAAGCAGTGTGAGCTGTATAATGGCATCGACGTTATCAAGTGCATCCAAATTTAGCATATGCGCTGCATGTGAAAAGTTGTCGCCAATACACTTGATATGCGGCTTAGTATGGGGCGATTAAGCGTTATTATCCAAACTTGGTGTGGCAAACTATCTACGCAGCGTGAGCGCGCTTGGAATACTTTACTGCTTGTAATAATTGTCTGTTGTTCCGCTAAAAAAATAAGAATATATTTTAAAATCAAATTATTTTTGGAATCAACGAAAAAGTAATATTTTGATAAATATTAAAATAGCCGGTTTTTGAAAGGAAGGCCGGATCCTGCTTTGATAAGTCCACGTGTGAAATATTTATATTCAACTAGCTGACCCGGCAAACGTTGTTCTGCCATAAAACTTCGGAATTTAATCGAAATCAGCGAAGAGCGATCTTATAAACAATCTCTTTCGCTTTGTGTTCCGGCGCAAAAACAAACAGTGATACAGATTGCCAACACGCGAACAGGCAACGAACAGCTAATTAAGCCGGAAAATTCGAGATACATACCACAAATTTCCAAAGATTGGCCTTGCGATTTATAGATTTCAGTCGCAAAATCTAACCGAATGGGGAATTGAATTCGATTGAATTGGAAGGGATGATCGGTTAGAATAATAGGAGTTCGTGGGATAAAGACTTCCTCTTCTTTGAATTTGCCTTTGATGATCGTCGCTTTAATCACGTTGTACATCAGTTTCTTGACGGACAACCGCATACCGTTACTCAATTTCGGATGATTCAGATTTCACACATGGTTATGATCGCTCCCATCTTCAGCTGTAAATTATGCGGCGGAGTTCCTGGCACATAATGGAGTTCAAAAATTCTGTCGGATAGTTGGTTATTCTCGTCGGCCACGCTGTCAATGGGTTTGTATGATTCCATTTCTCCATTGATTCGACTTTGAATAATAACATTCAAGCTATCGAGGTCCCTACTTTTCGCTGATAGTATGGCCCGTTCACCTATCCAATCAAGTTCGCTGGAGCAGAAACAGTTGTCTCGGCGACCGTTGAGTCCCAATTCGTTTTCGAGAAATGCAAACTTTCGTAAGCTTTAAGAAATGTGGCGTCTTATTGAAACGAATAAACTTGAGACGCTCCGTTTTGACCTTGACGTACATGTCAACACAGAACTGTTGAAATAACCAGCTATACCTAAACAGATGATACGCATAAAAATTCGTTGAGACAACCATTTTGTTAGTTTCTTCTTCTAAAATACGAATAAGAACTTAAATGGAGAATGAAAAAGAAGTGACGACTTGCAAACAAAATTTTCGTTCTATTGACCATCTTTAAATTGAGGTGATCATCCTCTCCACGACAGAGCATCAACGGTTATTGAAGAGCACCATATGACCAATGAGTCTGGTACACGTTCTGCAGATGTCCACCATCCCGACGCTTGAGAACAATATCTCGTGAATCCACATTCTCTCCAAAAATCACCACTTCGACTTAATTTATAGTGGGAACATTTAATTGTCTTGCAAGGCCTGCAGAAAGTCTTTTGGTTGCTCTGAAAATGATTTTGTGGTCGTCCGAATGCTTTGTATCCAATGCGGTTTCGAACAATCGGACCAATGCGTTATGTTCATGCAGAAGATTTTGCAATTGTTCCATCATTTCGCTTTTAATCATTTAAAATAATAAATTAAACAATAATCCAAAATTTTCCAAGATTCATAAGGAATTTTCCACCTTTACGTCGACTGAAATCACTAAATCAAGTGATACAAAGCTAAATTTCGTCGAGAAATCTAAATGTTTTCGAGTATTCCCGAAATTTTCCGAGTTTTCCTCCAAGAATTTATCTATTTTTCCATTCGAAAGTCATTTCGTAATAACTATCCAAAATTGTTCACATTAACATCGTCCAAGAATTTCAAAACATACAACAAAAAAACAAAATTTCGTCAATAAAAATTCAAATTTTTGGCATTTTCCGTTCTTTTCCAATGAAAATTGTATATTTTTGTAAAAAGCAATTACACAAAAATTTTTATACAAAAATTTAATTAAAAAGTTTCAGCAAATCAAGCGATGCAATGCTAAATTTTGTAGAAAAAATCCAAGTTTTCCACCAAAAATTTTTCTATTTTTCCATTCGAAACGTCATTTTGGAATAATTTTCCGAAATTTTTCACAGTTCCATCGTCCAAATTTATTAAATCATACTAAAAAAAAAGCGGAATTTCGCCGAAAAACTTTTTTAAATTTTTCCGGAATTTTCCGCATTTTTCAACAAAAATTTTCCATTTTTCTATTCGAAAAGTCATTCTGTAACAATTGCACGCAAAATTCAATACACAAAGGCAATTTTAGATTTTTCCAATTTTCCGACTTCTTCGGAAGATTTTCCCAAAATTTTCTTTCACATAAACCTTCTCCTGGCAATAACGAACAACTGAAAAAAAGTTTGAGCAAAATTGGCTCAGCCGTTCTCAATTGATGAATTACTATACATTTTTGCCACCATTTTTATATATATAGATTCCGCAATATGTAGTATAATGTTTGCCCTAAATTTTCACAAGTGCCATTGCCACTTTCCCTTCTAATAAGCTACGGTGTAACTTCCGTATGAGTTATACAAAATTTAATAATATTACGTATACGCTCCAAATTACTTAACTATTACAAAATACACAAATATGTCTATGCCCATGAGTTCTTTTCGTACCACTGTTCCCCAAACTCTTTGGAGAATGTATATTTCTGTTCTCTCAACTCTTGATGACTTGAGTGCATGTACAGCATACATATGTCCTTACATACATATGTTAACATGGAGTGGGTCTCGCTTCGTGGTATGTTGAAATGTTGGGTAGATGAGCGCGTGTATGGCCATATGTTTGATTGGATATAAAACATTTTTCCAGCTGTGTACCAAATTAAATTATTATTTTTAATCCTTTTTTTTTGTTGCGCCCACTCCACATATACAAATGCCAATATCCCCATACCCAGTGAAATTCATACATGCCACACGCATTTCAATAGTCTTCTACGGGCACAGGCATACATATGTACAATGTGGATACTCACATGTATGTCTGCATGTATATGTGCATTTCGGTAAAACGGTTGAACGTTTTATTCGGGTAAAAAGAATTTATTTGTTTTAAGTTTTCCCATTAAGCAGCAGTACTTTGGTCTTTTTTCTGTCGCAGCGTAAACGTATCTGATGGAGCTTGTTTTTTGTCTGTTTCTTTGTGACCAACTCCAACTCAAAGTTAAAATGTAATGGAATTTTATTTCACCATTTTTTCTGTTTGCGATATAAATGAGGAAACCTACTAGGGTGTTATAAATATTGGTGTGTTATAAAAAGTCTCTCAATAGTCTAGATTGGGCATTGTAGCAATGAAGAATGTGAGGATGAAAGAGTTTTATAGGGTTTGGCATAACACTTAGTCGGGAATGTACAACATGAAGTGAGACATAATTTCATTTATTCGGTTCTATTGCGGATCTTAATTTTTTACGATTCTGAAGGCTGAGAAAACACGAATTTGCTGGTTAGTCCTGCAATGCAAAACGTTTAGGTCATATCAAGAATTTTTTTTTAATTTTATTATCCACTTTCTTTAGATCCACCCTAAAGCTTATACACATTTGAGAGTGTGTCAATTTTTATTTTAACAAATATATTGGACACCAGTTTTTTTGAGGAAAGGGAAACACTAACTACGAAAAAAAAATCGAAGTTTTTTTTTTGTTCTGAATTTTTGTGAAATCAGAGAACATTGCTAGCTCGTTCCAACAGTGTGGCGCCAGTGTTGCCACTTAACTTTTATTGACTTTGTAATATACAGGCAATCCGCCAATAAGGCCCTTGTGCCCAACATACCACATACACTGTATCCAAACTTGCCCAATCCCCCTCTATTATCCTCTCATTCCGTCCACCCGCTGTTATTTGAAACCATTACTAAAGGACATATAGTCCGTCTCTGTGTATGGTTTATCCACAGTTTAATGTTTAAACGAAAATTGGTGGTCAATGAAAGAAAGATCACACACACCCACACACACAAACTGGCGCATATAGAGTTATTAGTCTTTTGTTTTATACTCAAACATATGTGTCCATGATTTGTATTTATTTGTGTTGTGGTGTTTTTTTCTTATTTTTTTGTTGTCGAGTGACTTTTTCTGTTCATTCTATATTGTTTGGTTAAAAGCATTGGTATTTAAGTAAGAAATAACTGTGTTAAGGGTAATGTTAAAAAGGCGCACATTCTCATTGGAACATAACTGGCCATTTGATGTGCTTTACTGTCTGTTAGTGAGAATATGAAAAATATTGTTTGAGGTCACGAAAGAAATTTAAAGATTAAAAATTGTGTGTATAAAAAATTTGTCTTATATTTATCACTATTTAACCAATTGATTATATGGTGGCGGTTTGTAACGGGTAAACTTAAAAACTACAGAACCTATTTTGTTAATAAATTAGTGTAAATATAACTTTTTGGATCATCAAAGGAATAGAGTACTTTATTTTACCTTCAAACGCTTAATCATAATTTTAGGATGCAATATTCACTTACATCTCAAACATTATGACCTCAAAATGTTTGTGAGATATCTTGATAAGACATTATCTAAGGGTACACCTGCACTTATTCAAACAAAAAAAATTTGCTCCAAAATATTTCTTAAATCGTATCAATTTTACAACAAATGTCAATATTTCAATATATTCAATCTTAGTTTTTTGACAGATTTTGGAGTACTTTAAATTCAACCTGAGATTCAAATAGGGCAACTCTATATAATACTAAATATGCTAAGTCGACTAGGCCATTTAAGTATCGTTACTATAGTGTTGCGGACATCTTCTGTTGCAGAGCTATAGAATTTTAAAGTTTTTACTCAAAGATCGTGGTTTCAGCAAAATTGAGTAAAAAGTCACACCTGTAATGATTCAGTTGCTGCACCTCGCGACATATTTGGCCACACTGTGATATACATGACACTAACTGGCTACCTCGAAGCCCATATGTATCCTAATAAACTTTTGGGGCTACTTAGATCGGGCTTAACAATTACTTAAGGTATCGTCCTTAAAATTCTAAGCCGAACACTTGTCACTTGCCTGACTGGTACATATCCAATCCAGCCAGCTTAGCATGTTAAAATTTTTTTAAATAGATAAGATTTGGACAATGTCATTTGTATACCATCACCCTAAAGGATGAGGGTATAAATCAATCATTTGATACGATATAAAGTGTATCGCATTAAAGGAGACGAGTTAGAACCCAAGTAACTTAAGACCAAATTCGTTTCAGAACGATTGAGCTGTGTCCGTCTGTCTGTCTGGCTGGTGAGCAGGATAACTTAACGTAAAACTTAATTGATCGGTATAAAAATTTAACAGTATTTCTCAAAACGAAGTAATGGGATTGTAAATGGGCAGAATAGCCCCACTCCTTCTGATAACCTCCATACAAAATTACCTATTTTTTGATAATTAAAATTTCTTTAATATCTTCCAAACGGCCAACTGGAGGATATTTGAATTTGGTCAGTTTAATTATCTTGTAATAATAGACAAACCCTAAGAAGCCCGAAACCTTTGCAAAACCCCTTCTGGCACCTCCCATACAAATGACGTAATTGATCCTCATAGTATTACATACATATTATTTTAGTAAGTGCAATGATGCGTACGATGTACACTTATAAAAATTTTACTCAGTAATGAATATGAATATATCTGTTGACCCGTTCTGGTACCTGACATAATAAAAGACATATTTTTGGAAAATTAAAAATTATTTCTCCCATAACTTCAAAACGGGCACCTAGATAGTAATGAAATTTGGTCAGTTAATTTATCCTGTAATAGGAGGCGAAACCTCAGAAATCCCAACTTTTTCATACATCCCTTCTGGTACCTCCCATACAAAAGACCGAATTAGTTTTACATATATATATTTTTTGTAAGTACACTGAATTCAGTCAAATTTTGTGTTAGATGTGCACTTATAACAAAATAAATTATGATAATCATACGCCACCATATAACAATATAACAAAAAAGACTAAAACGTGACAAATTCACTTATACTATATGTACTTACAAACTTCAAATCGATATTAAATTATTATGGCATGTAACTTGACAAAACGAATGATGCAGAACTTCTTCTTTTTAGGGCTACTTTCACGAGCAGTTCTCAGAATTGAGTCCCAAAATAATGTTTTGTACTGTGTTACCCAACCGCTGCACTGCATGATTTTTCTCGCGAATACTACCAGAACGATTCATCCGATCCGAATCTACCATCTCGAAATTATAGTTATCAACGTTCATGCAGTTTCCTAAACGAGTAGATTCTTTGTTCGTTGAAACAAATAACTTAGTTTTGTCTTCGTTCGCCATTAGACGCATTTTCGCTGATTGCTTCTGCAGAAGTACACTGAAGTCACATCCCGCAGTTTTCGACCGATGATGTCTACGTCATCAGCGTACGCGAGTAGCATGTGGCTTTTGTTGAATATCGTGCCACTAGTGTTTACTCCAGCTTTCCTCATCCATCACTATGTTGAAGAGGTCACACTGTAGGCCGTCACCTTATTTTAGGCTTCGTCTGGTATAGAATGGCTCTGTAAGGTCCTTGCCAATCTTCACTGAAGACTTTGTGTCAGGCAGCGTCATTCCGCAAAGGCGTATCAGCTTCGCTGGAATACCAAACTCAGCCATGGCTTCGAGTAATTTCTGCCATATCCGGCTGTCGAAGGCAGCTTTATAATCGACGAAAAGATGTTACGTGTCGATCTGTTTCTCTTGGGTCTTTTCCAGCATTAGCCAAAGTGTGAATATCTGGTCAGTTGTTGATTTTCCAGGTCTAAAGCCACAATGATAAGGCCCGATTTGGTTGGATAACACTGGCTTTAGTCTTTCACATAGCACACTCTACAGGACCTTATATGCGATGGGTAAAAGGCTGATCCCGCGGTTGTTGGAGCACACACTTGGATCACCTTTTTTTTAGCACAGGATATATTACGCTTAGATTCCAATCATCGGACATGCACTCATTAAGCCAAACGGTGCATGATAGTTGTCAGCTCATCGCCATCGGACTTGAAAATCTCTACCGGAAGTCCGTCGGCTCCGGTTGCTACAGAGCTCTGCTTAGCTCGGTTTTTCATGGTGGTGGGCTATCTAAGCCGTCGTCGACAATTGGCATGATATCTTCTTGTGCGCTGCCTTTTGGAACCAGCAGTTGCTGGAAGTGTTCTCTCCATATATGCAGCACACTCTGCGTATCTGTAACCAGATTTCCATACTTGTCCTTACAGGAGGGGAGCCCAGTAACATAACTTTTTACTTTTACCTTCTTGTAGAATTTTCGGGCTTCACCTCTATCCCTGTATCGCTCTGTATATTCATTCTCTCGTTCCTTTATCTGACGTTTTTCGCTTAAATAGCTGTCTCGCCTGTTTTACTTTCTCATTGTGCCGTTCCCTAACAGCACGGGTCACAATTGGCTGTAGCGTTGCCCTATAAGCAGCATCTTGCTTCTCAGACGCTATGCGACATTCTTCATCGTACCAGGACTCGTCTGAGCGCTGTTTTTCATTTCCTAGCACGGTTGTTGCGGCAGTTGCCATGGAATGCGCAATATGCTGCCACTGTGCATCAGGAACATCAGAAGTAGAGGCGTTGTGTCGTAAGGTAAGTTGGGAGAGCTGGTTGGAGTAGGCAGTAGCTATCTCTGGGGTTTGCCGCTTCCCGATGTCCAGCTTTCTTTATGACTGGTTACATGCGTTTTTCACTCTACTCAATCTTGTGCGTACCATAGTTGCAACCAGGTAATGATCCCAGCACCACGGATGGTGAACACGTTGATGACACTAGATGCATGCCTTCCAACAAAAAAGATATGAACAATTTCATTACATTCTTCGTATGACAAGTTTATGTTCAAATTAATCTCGTATAAACCAAATCCAAGTTTTATGTATAAGTAATCCTGCATTTTTGTTAATTACTTCTACGAAATCTCATTTTTGCTTTTTATCTCATATGATCGTCTTATTATGATAAATTTTCAGTGCCTAAGTATGTTATTACTAAAAATGTTATTTTCATTAAAAATTGTTGTTAACATAAGTAAGTTGTCAAGTATTAAGTTATATTTTGTTCATTTGTCATGATGCTTTTAGCAAGAAAGTGCACTAAAGTAAGCTCGATGTTTTTAATAATTTTAGATTAACAGTTTCTCTTTCATTTGTGAAATCTTTAATATATAAAATGGACAAATTTGTTGAAATTCTGTAAACTATAAAATTTTTATATTTACAAAAGAATTAGGCATTAAAAACACAATGTCCATATAACTATTGAAAAGTATTCAAATTTTAATACCATCCGCAGCCAAATATAAATGTTAAATCAACATTTTTGACAAAAAAAAGAAACATATAACAAAATCAAAGACTGAAGTCTGATTTGTGCGAATCTCTGAACCACCATCATTGGGATTATAATATATTCCGATTCAATCAATGTTTGGTGAATACAATCGACGCGACACAACAAATAAAAACTTTTCATCTTCTTTTCATATAGAAGTTAACGTTGTTTTCAATCATAAGCATTTGATGTTCAACTTATTGTCTGTCTCTGTCTCGTTTGTCGTAAGCGCGTTAATGCTTTCGCCACTGCTCGATGGGATAACAATCAAAAGTCGAGCATACCTTAAAGGATTAGCCACACAACGAAGGTGTGGCATACATTTAGGCTTAGATATGGGAAATTGTTTTCAAAATCAATCGTTTTCAGTGGGGGGGAGGTAAATGATAAAAGTTTAATACAGTTTTTGTTTTCGTTGGCGTATTGTTGTCTTATAAACAATAAAAAAGACAATTTCTTTAAAAGGGAAACTTCAGAGAAATTCAAAATAAAAATATGATGATGAACTGTAGTCAAAAGGTAAGAAACCACAAATATCTCTATAATATTGATTTCTTCTTTAACGTTATATATATATGTTAAGATGTTATAACTTTATAATTCATATTCCCCATACACTAAGTTTTTTCTTTGTTCACGATTCTTTCTTTTTCTTTCAAAGTTTAAACACAAAAAAAACGCGTTAAAAATGCCACCAAGTTTTCCGGCATAGTATCCCTACAAACAAGTTACTTATATATTTGTTTGCGCCTTAAATCACCACCCGCTGGGGTTATTTGATCTTAGCTCAGCTTGCCTGTTTTCAGCATTATTCAATATTATTTTCGCTTTTGCAAATTTCTGATAATAACTTTTGAAAGTTGTGGGCAAGTGCAAGGAGGATAAGCGCTGTCGGCTTTTGAATATTATAATATTGAGTATTAGATATTATCTTTAGTACATTGTCGTTTTATTACATACTTTACTCGTTTTCGCTTTTGTCAGTTACTGGTTTGGAAGTCAGCCCTCATCCACCCTCGGAGTTGCTAAGTGTTTATGACCTTTTTTGGTACATATTTTTTTTAGCTGAGCTGTTAAAAGCCAATGGGATGCTGTTGGTAAGCTAAGTTAAATACTTTGTTACCATTGAAATATGGCAGAAAATATAAGAAAAAAATATGTTTTAAAGAATATTATGGTAAAAGGTATTAGAAAGGGAATAATTTTGCTAGCAACACATAAATGTTGGCTTTCGCGGGCTCTCTCGATTAGTTATGCTATATTCAAAATGTCAGCAGAATTTCCAGCAGTCTCATGTTTTTAAACGCCTTTATTATCATAGCTTGATTATTGGACAATCAAAATATTGAGAAAATTTTAAAACGTAATATCTATCAGAGGTATGAAGATGATATTTGGTATATAGGTTGTTCGCCCAATTAAAAATACAGCTAGGGTAAAAGTAGGCGGTGCAACGCCCCCTTTTTAAAAATCGCCCTAATAAACCGATTGATTGGCGTATGATTATCATAAGTAATATTCCACGTAAATCATACGCCACGGAGTAATCCTACGCCACCATATAGTATTTATGTTATGTCAAACAAAAGAGTCTAAAACGTTACAAATTAGCCTATACGATACTTACTAACGATATTCGATATTAAATTATTATGGCATGTAACTTGACAAAACGAATGATGCAGAACTTTTTCTTTTTGGGGCTACTTTCATGTGCAGTTCTCAGAATTGAGTCCCAAAATCATGTGTTGTACTGTGTTATTGATTCATACAATAGTATGCGTTGTGGAATGTAATAAAACGCCTCCATAGTTTTTCTGACACATCCAAATTTTCCACTGATATCCCATTATTTGCTTTATTATTCGCTTTCCTTCTTAACATCACCCCATATGATTTTAGTATCACGCATATTAACTAATCCCTTAAATTGCTAATCCCAATTATTATGCAATACATGACATATTTTGCTGGTCCTCTTGAGTATCGTATGTGGCACTGAGTGCCACCTACAAATAAAAACTTCAACTTATATACATCATTTATATTCAGCAAAGGCGTTATGTGAATTAATCAAAAGGAATCTTTTTATAAACCAGTTTTTTAATACTACGAAACGCCCCTCTGCATCGAAACAAATTCTCACACATATGCAAGAGTGTACGTCAACTGTTACTTTGTCATTCAATAGGCATGCCTTTGCCAGAGGTCTCTGAACTGAGTGAGAAGAAGCCTTTCCAAAAAAAAACAACAACAATACCAACACATTTAAATATAACACAAAGCATTCACTCGCCTGCCTGGGGTGTGTTGGATGAAGCTTAACGACAATTTTTGATAAATGGCAAAAAAAATATGACGGCTTTCATACAATAATGCTGGTATGGCTGCTTTAAATCTCTATTCGATGAAATGAAATATTTAAAGTATAGCATTTTAAATATAAGTTATTTGTATACAACAATTAGTATATATTTGCCTGTTTAAACTTACATCGGGTGTTTTTTAATGTTGCTAAATACAAATTCCTTTATTTTGTGTGTTTAATATAAGTTTGCTGAAATTCTTAGAATTACGATATTTCATTTTCAAATTTGATTTTATTACAATATAGTATAATATGTAACAATTCTGTCCCTTAATCTGACTGTGAAAATTTCATATGCTCCACTAGCTTGCTTGACCCTTCCTTAATTACATTTCTGAGCTGTTCTGCTCTACTCTACTGTGGAGGTCCTTTCATGTCCTTTCCTTATGCCAGAGGCTGTAAATATCTTAATATTAGGAGTATTTTTGGATGACTTTTGAAAATATGTTTACAATTTCCTTAAATTTCTTTATGTATTATAG
Source organism: Muscina levida (assembly GCA_964034835.1). NCBI lineage: Eukaryota > Metazoa > Arthropoda > Insecta > Diptera > Muscidae > Muscina > Muscina levida. The sequence goes on along the minus strand of OZ035880.1, from coordinate 18,908,638 downwards.
TATTATTTTCCTGCAGCCATATAAATTTGTATAAAATAATGCCTTCTTTTTCAGTAGTCGATATCCTGTTGTGTATTAATATCAAACACACGTTTTACATTACTGTGCGTGTGTGTGTGCGTATGTTTGCTTATATTTATTACATATAATTTTTAATCTGTTTTTATATTCAAGAATTTTGCGCTTAAATGGACCTAAGCCTCTTATCATATCTTTGTTGTTGTTATGCCTTTCTATTTGTTGTTGTAAGGCCTTTGAATTTATTTTAATAACTGTAAATTCAATTTACAATATCTTAACATTATTTCTTCGTATTTGTTTTTATCGTATTTTTGTATCTTATTTGTAATCGTAGCAATTACAGATAGTTTTTGGTAGAATGTTCAGCTTGGCCATATCTTTGTAAACTTACACAGTACAACACATGATTTTGGGACCCAATTCTGAGATCTGCACGTGAAAGTAGCCCCAAAAAGAAAAAGTTCTTCATCATTCGTTTTGTCATGTTACATGCCATAATAATTTACTATCGATTTGAAGTTAGTAAGTAACGTATAGGGGAATTTGACACGTTTTAGGCTCTTTTGTTATATTGTTATATGGTGGCGTATGATTATCATAAGTAATGGTCCACGTAAACCATACGCCACGGAGAACAACTGTTTTGTTGTTACTGCTACAAAATTAAACCAGTTCAAAATCATTTGATGAATGAACAGACTAGCTTTACCGGCTCGCCTTGCCTCACCCGAACTTACAATGAATCTTTTTAAGAATTTAATCAGTACAGGTAAAATTCAAACGATTCATAAGACGAACGGACACCACATTTATGTGATTGTAGCTTTATCACATTGGTCTGAGTAATTGTACCGCTTTAATCCCTTTTTTACCTAAAAGTTCGAATTTCAGAAGATACATTTGTATCGCACAACTAAAATTGACTTGTACCCCCTCTAATTCTATAGAGAGTATGCACATATATGATTATAGCTTTAGTCGCTTGGTCTGGGTGATGGTACCAGTTTTATTCCCGTTCAGCAGCTCTCTTATTCTATAGGAAGCAATGCTATTTACATTTTTGTGACTCTACCTTTAGGCATTTGGTCTATTCGATAGTACCAGTTTTATCCCTTTTTCGGTATTTTTGCACCTAAGGACACACTAAAATATTCACTTAAATTTTTCCGATTTTACCAGCTGCCGTTTAGTACCAGTTTTATCCATTTTCAATTTTTTTTACACGAAAATATCGGATTTCGATAAAACATTCATACCAATTTGCAAGTGAGCATGCCCGTATCAATTTTCGCGATTTTAGCTTTAGTCCGTTGGTCTGGGTGGTGGTACAACTTTTATCCATTATTGGTCATTTTTACACCTAAAAGTACGAATTTCCAAAAATTCATTCTAAACCGACGTTTACATGAAAAGAGGAACAACCACCATAAAAAAATTTCCAAAAAGGGGCGTCCATTTCACTAGACGTAATCCCCCATGTACCATTTACATATGTAGAAAATCTCATCATCATACCTTACATGGCTCGTGAAATATGACCTATTGAAGTTTTGGTTTGTGTAGGCGGTGCCACGCCCCTTTGTTTAATTACGTTTTCATGTAGCCTATGATAGGGGTCCTAGGGATAGTACAAGATAGTGCAAATTTTATTGCAATTTATTTCGCCGAGATAACGATTATTTTAAAAGGGGCGTGGCAATCATCCTTGTACCAATTGCATATGTAGGAAATCTGATCTTGATAACTTACTTGGCTCGTGAAATATGACGAGGTTTTTTGTGTGGTTTTTGAAATTTTGGTTTGTGTGTGCGGTGTCACGCCCCTTTGTATAATTAGGTTTTCATGTAGCCTATAAGCAATCGATCCATTTATTTGGCCCATATAACGATTTTCTAAAAAGGGGCGTGTCATCGCCCACTTTACGAAGCAAAGTAATTTTTCTTATACGACCGATATATATACCAAATCACGACTTCGTATCCATAATGGTTTAAAAGATACAGCCATATCAAAATTCGAGTTGTATGGGGCGGTGCCACTCCCTCTTTCGTTATAAATGGAACTAAATTTCAAGGTTTTAGCCTTAACCGTTTGGCCTGGGTAGGGATCAGTCAGTCACCCAAGCCTTTTTATATTTATAGATTAATGCAATTTTAATTATTATTTTTTAAATTTGTTTCAGCTAAATCGGAATAACCACTATTCCGAGTTATGTTAAACAAAACAGCCTAAAACGTGACAAATTACCCTATACGATACTTACTAACTTCAAATCGATATTAAATTATTATGGCATGTAACTTGACAATACTAATGATGCAGAACTTTTTCTTTTTGGGTCACTTTCACGTGCATTTCTCACAATTGAGTCCTAAATCAATGGGGTGAAAAATGTTGTACTGTTTTTTCATTCTACAGTAATCTTAAGAATTTTTTTTTTTAATTTTAAGATATGAATATATCTTTATTACCTTAAATTTTTTTAAATCCATTTCACTCTGTTTATGATTCATTCACAAATACTCTTAAAAAATAACATTTCATGTATGAATTGGAATCAAGCTGCATATGGTCTCACATTATCTTTTCCTTCATAACCGCAATTTCATGCCGTAGCTGCTATAATATGCGACTAAACCGGATGTGCGGCCAAATTTGTATTTCTTACTGATTTCCCATCAAATCCCATTGATTTGTTGTGCCCCTCCACCTCCCACCACCACCATAAGCAATGTAAATTTTGTATAACAAAAAATCTTTTGAAATCAATATTGTTTTTTGTACACACTAAACACTTTACGATTACACTCAAAATACTAAAACATCACATATTCAAAATCATTTACATCAAAGCAAAATATTTGCACTCAACATATTTTGCTGCCGCTTGTGGCAACTTTACACTAAATGTGTTGCCGTCTTTCAAACCTTTGCACTCAACCATTACATATTAAAGCAATGCAGCTATTTTCAAAATCATCGTCTAGAATCATGTTCTGGACATGGCAGACTTACAGTTGATTGGAGTCTGTCTCGGTACAGGAAACAAGCAAGCTTCTTTTTTTGTTGTTTACTGACATAAACAAAGATAAGCTAAAGAAAAAACGTATCAAAAGTAATGAAATAGAATAGATAATAATTGAATAACAATATGTAATATGAAATTTTTGTGTTACATTCTATTGAACTGTCTTAGAAATTGAAGAAAAATCAATTTCAAAAAATTTAACCTGTAGATATTTTTTTTGTAATAATTTAATAGAATTTATTTCTTTCTATATTTTAATTTATTTTTATTTTACTGTTTTGGCAAATTTGTTTGCGTGTGTGTGTGTGTGTTTAAACTCTCTAGGCATCTGCAGTAAATGCGTACGACTGAATGGCTTCTTGTGTAAATTTGTGGTATTTAACTTGTAAGGCTTCTTTATGGATAGATTCACTTAAAAAGTTTTCAATTAAAATTTGCAAATTTTTCAAATTAATTTTGCAAATTTATGTATAGCTTTTGGGGGTGATGTATATAAATTTAATTTTTTGCAGAGGGTGCAAAAGGTAAATATTGTGAATCACTTAGGCGTTGGTAAATTATTGCTGTATATCTATAAACAAACATAGATATATGTATGTATATATAAAAATTACAAAAATCTTTATCTAAAATAGTGCTTAATATGTAATACCAGTTGTTAATAATATGGCCGTGTTCGCAGTCTTTCACATTACATTTGTACACACAAATTTGAAAAAATTGGTTTGAAACTAGTTAAATGCTTATGTTTTATGCATGGAAATTATAAAGCTTAACAGTGTGCTCATTTCCTTCAAAGAAATTTTTTTTCCAGGTCCTATGGTTTTCATGGTATAAGCAGTTAAAGACGGTCTTTCACATTACAAATTTTGGAAGTCACTTTTGAAGTAGACAGATACTTTCTAAAAGTTCTGCTCTTATAGACAACGGGATGTTCTCGTACTTTTGGAGATAAAAGTTGAATAATGAAGAAAGGAAATTGCATTCAAACGGTTTAAATATGTTGCTTAGAAACCTCAGTAGGACTAAAAATATCAAGTCTTTCACATTACAACGAAAGTCTTTCACATTACATCGTACAAATTTTTGCATTTAAAAACGACTTTTAGTGCTTATAAATGTTTCTTAAAGACATTTTTTTACAACCAAAGTTCAATATTAGGTCTTGGGGCTAAGGGATCGTAATAAATATCATGGTTTGGGAGGTGGGGAAGAGGGACTTGTGACAGGTGGCACAAAACCATGTTTTTATCAGCTTTTTATGACAAAAAAAAGAAAGGTGTCAAAAAATTCGAAAACAGCATGACTATATTTAAGGGCGTGCCCACACCTGGCCGTGTTCGCGAAAATTTTTTGAGGTGTATGAAATAAGAAGTGTCTAATAAATTTGGCAACACTGTTTTTTTGGTCGAAAATTCCAGCCCTAGCATGTTTTTTCTAGTTAGCTTTAAAGTTTTATGTCACCATTGTTCCGTATGCCAAATAAAACTACATTCTTTTGAAAACGGTTATATTTGCGGGATTATAAAAAAATGCAAAAACAAAGTTATTCAAACTCTATTTTTATTTTGTTTCTCTTTTGATTTTAATTTTTTATTTTTTAAGATTGATTATATCCTTCTTTGGAAGTTGAAAAAATGCGGATATTGCCGGACTCTTGCTGTATTTGATGGGCCGACGCAATATCACGAATATTTTTTGTGTTAAAAAAAAAAACGGCATTTAATTTTTTGTTTATTTTACAAAAGTCTTCATCAGTGACTTCTTCGATAGAAATGGTTGAAGGTGTAAGGTTGAATGCATTTACGTAGTCTTTGCGACGTCTTTCTACAAGAGACTCACGATCCCTTCTTGGCATTTCACTTTCCTTCAGTTTACGGTTTTCTCTCAATTTACGCATAGCTTCTGCCCTCTTTCTTTTGTGTTCTTCGTATTTACCATTCTTTTTTAGCTTTTCGATGTAATTTTTATTTTTTTCTGCACTTGTGAGTGGATCCTACCAAAAAAAAAAATTTAAGTGTTTTTTTTGGTCTTTCACATTACACACATTTGATGTCAATTTAAACTGAGAAACCAGCATTAATCTTTAAAAATACCACCCCTTCCAGATATTAGGAACTCCAGCTCAGAAAAAGTTATGTTTTCATAACAAAACACCAGCGTGCAACCACCGTTATTAAACTTTTCCAATTTTAGTCTTTCACATTACACCGAAATTGCGCAGTTTTCATTGCCATCAAATGTGCATTTAAAATTTTTTTTAATTTTTTTTTTGGTTTCAGCACTAAAACAATTCTTTATCTATATATTGCAAAAGAAAACAATGCAATTTTCTGAGCAAAATAGGTTGTTTTTACCTTTTTCTGTGAGCTATCCATTTTGTTTTACATCTCAGTATAAAGCTTACTAGAAAAAACATGCCAGGGTTGCCACTGGTTTGCAATTTTCGACCAAAAACAGATTTTTCCAGATTTATTAGACACTTCTTATTTCATACAAATTTTTTGTAAAAGTCACAAAAATTTTTTTCCCCTCTGGTTGACATTTTCGCGAACACGGCCATATGCAGATGATCTCCTTTTTTCATGATAGCTTTCATACTTTGGCTGTATTAAGCAGAGGCACACAAATATTATGAGTTTGTGTATGTGAATGTGTTCCTTTGACAACGCTTAAGTGAAGACCGACTGCTTTAAATCAAGCATAGCTTCGCGTATGTAAGAATTTGCGATAACATCTGTGTAGAAAAAACGATTACAATTTATTAAACAGCATTGCAAAACTAACACTATATTGTAATGCTCTTTAGCATATAAAATGTTCAATGTCGACCTACAATTGTCCTCCTAAGAAAGAAAGTCATATCTCCATTTTAGTAGTTTTGGGAAATGTAACTTTCGAGTCTTAAATTAAATATTTTTGAAAAACTTAAATTTTGGAATCATGGGATTGGCCTTTGCCCAGAGGTTGAAAGTTACTGATTGTCACTCACTTAGGAGTGACCAGAAGCGATTCCTTTGTGGCACTGTCCAAGCAGCTAACTACTTCCGGTCTTAGACCAAGCATTCCTCGGGCAATGACTTTAAAGCAACCGCTTAGAAGTTAGCTAGAGTTAGAAGGCGAAACGTTGAGTAACCTAATCGGCATGGTACCACCGATGCATCTTAGGAAGTAGGTAACATAAGTTACTGAAGCCTGTGTTGACAAGCTGTCTTAGTGGCTTTAGCAGTCCCAAGAAACTAGGATCGGGCGCCGTGGCCTAATAAGCCACTCTCCTTAAACAAAATTATTATGAAAACACGAAGAAAAGAAAACAAGAACCCCCCCAAATGTTGACGACCCCCGCAAACGATATAAGGACTATGATTTGAGAATATGCACCTGGAATGTCCGAACTCTTTACAGAGATGGTGCATCTATCCAACTGGCGGATGTCCTCGACAAATACAAGGCTGACATCACCGCCATACACAAATTGAAATGGACGGGACAGGGATGCACACGACGAAAGAACTGTGACATCTTTTACAGCTGCCATACAGAAAGACACGAATTTGGATGTGGTTTCATAGTCGGCAAGAGACTTCGACACCTGGTCTCGCGGTTTAACCCTGTAAGTGACCGAATAGCCACCATTCGCATCCGGGCGAAATATTTTTACATTACGCTGATTTGTGTACACACCCTGACGGAAGATAAAGATGATGAGATTAAAGATGAATTTTACGAGCGCCTAGAGGAAACATACGACCGCTGCCCTGGCCACGACATTAAAATTGTTCTGGGAGACTTTAATGCAAAAATTGGAAGGGAAGATGTTCTTGGTCCTTCGATCGGTAAATTCAGCCTATATAACGACACGTCAGACAACGGGTTTTGGGTGGTTAGCTTCGCAGCGGGAAGGGACATGGTAGTGAGTGGAACCAGATTCCAGCACAAAGATATCCACAAGGCAACTTGGGTATCCCCCGATCAAAACACCAAAAATTAAATCGATCATGTGGTAATTGATGGCAGGCATGCAAATAGTGTCATGGACGTGCGTGTGATCCGTGGTGCTAATATTGGCTCGGATCATTACCTGGTTGCAGCCAAGTGCGCACAGGATTGAGCGGAGCGAAAAACGCACGTAACCAAACACAAAGAAAGCTGGGCATCGCGAAGCTGCAAATCCCAGAGATAGCCAATGCCTACTGCAACTAGCTCTCCCAAATTTTACGACACAACGCCTCTACTTCTGACGTTCCCGATAAAACTGTGGCAGCATATTGCGCATTCCATGGCAACCGCCGCAACAACCGTGCTAGGATATAAGATATAAGAATGTCGCATAGCGTCTGAGGAACAGGATGCTGCTTATAGGGCAACGCTACAGCCAATTGTAACCCGTGCTGTTAAGGAACGGCACAAGGAAAAAGTAAAACAGGCGAGACAGCAATTTAGGCGAAAAAAAAGGTCAGATGAAGGAACGGGAGAACGAGGATAAAGAGCGATACAGGGATAGAGGTGAGGCCCGAAAATTTTACCAGAAGGTAAGAGCAAATCGATACGGTAATGGCCTCCCCACCTGTAAGGACAGTGATGGAAATCTGGTCACAGATACGCAGAGTGTGCTGCACATATGGAGAGAACACTTTCAGCAACTGATGGTTCCAGAAGGCAGCGCACGTGAAGTTATCACGCCAATTGTCGACGACGGCTTATATTGCCCACCATCCAGTCAAGTCGAGGTAAGAAGAGCAATATCGTGGCTGAAAAACAACAAAGCAGCTGGTGCCGACGGTCTGCCCGCAGAGCTCTTCAAGTCCGGTGGCGAGGAGCTGATAACGAGCATGTCCCAGCTCCTGCGCACGGTTTGGCTTAAAGAGTGAATGCCCGACAATTGGAATGTAAGCGTATTATGTCCTGTGCTGAAAAAGGGTGATCCAAGTGTGTGCTCCAACTACCGCGGGATCAGCCTTTTAAACCCAGTGTTATCCAACCTGATCGGGCCTTATTAGTGTGGCTTTAGACTTGGAAAATCAATCAACTGAGATTTTCACACTTCGTCAAATCCTGGAAAAGACCCAAGAGAAACAGACCGACACGTTCCATCTTTTCGTAGACTATAAAGCTGCCTTCGACAGCCCGATACGGCAGAAATTACTCGAAGCTATGGCTGAGTTTGGTATTCCAGTGAAGCTGATACGTCTTTGCGGAATGACGCTGACTGACACGAAGTCTTCAGTGCAGATTGGCAATGACCTTACGGATTCTGTACCAGACGAGGCCTAAAACAAGGCGACGGCCTATCGTGTGATTTCTTCAACATAGTGATGGAGATGATAATGAGAAAAGCTGCAGTAAACACGAGTGGCACTATATTCAACAAAAGCCACAGGCTTCTCGCGTACGCTGATGACGTAGACATCATCGGTCGAAAACTGCGGGATGTGACTGCAGTGTACTTATGCAGGAGCAATCAGCGAAAATGGGTCTCATGGCGAACGAAGACAAAACTAAGTTATTTGTTTCATCGAACATAAAATCTACTCGTTTGGGAAACTGCGTGAACGTTGACAACTATAATTTCGAGGTGGTAGATAATTTTGACTACCTAGGCTCCGCCATTAACAAAGCAAATAATGTCATCCTAGAAATCGGGAGAAGAATCCTGCTTGCAAATAAATGCTACTACGGACTAAGCAAGCGAGAGAAAAATACTCCGGAAAATATATGGGCCCATCATCGTTAACGAAGAGTATCGGCGTCGTATGAATCATGAGCTGTACGAGCTGTACACTGACATTGACGTGGTCAGACGCATTAAGGTGCAACGGTTGCGTTGGCTAGGTCATGTTGTACGCATGGACGAAAATGCTCCAGCTCTAAAAATCTTCGACAATGAACTCGATGAACGGCGCAGAAGAGGGCGACCAAAACTCCGTTGGAAAGACCAGGTTTATAAAATATGGACTCCGTAAAAATGGTAAAAAAAATCGTTTTGGGTGAAAATATTGGAGTATCTATTAAAAAATGTTTCGATGTGGTGGGGCCAAGTCCTTTGGGAATTTTTTTAGTTTCGGTATATACTTCAAAAATAGCTGGATACGAAGGTGGCACCAGACGATGACCTTAGAAATGTTGCACTGTGTTATATTACTCGAAAGTTGCTGTCTACAACAACTAAGGGATAGCCAATAAAAGAAATGTATATATAAATGTGCTATGACAATTCTTAAACTCAGATCGCTCTCTGTATAGTCACGTGTTCTAATCATGATGCCACGTTCAGTCCTTTAATATAGTTATACTAATACGACAAGAAATTAAACAACCTATGATTTGAAGTTTAACTGCATTTTACACCGATTATGCGTCAATGTCTGTCAAACTAACACCGATACGAAAACTGTCCCGTAAATATGTATAAATATTTGAATAAGAACTAGAACTAATTATGATTTATGTAAGATTTTCTAGCCAACCAAAAGAAGTTAGAAAAAAATCAACAACTTACCGTTATCACGGACAAACCATATAATAATATAGGTACTAAATATATATTAAATACAACACCCACTCCGATTGGAACCCCGGCATCTGCACAAAGTAACCAGCGATAGCATGACCATCAGAAACAACACAAAAAAAACTCACTCTCCATTGCACTCCCAATCCATTACCAGCATCATGGACACAAGTAACAGAAGAAAAAAGAAGTAACAACAGCAGCCACTGCACCTGCATAACATTCCACATAGCAAAGAGAACCTGCAGTAAATGCCACAGTTAATGCAGAATATTGTTGTTACTGCTACCACCAACGCCAACGACGATGTTTTTCTTGCCACACTACCCTCAGTTGAAAAGGTATGAAAGCATAATATTAACATTGAATACATTGCGTGGCATAAAGTTCGTTACGTTGCACAAACATTTATTGTTATTTTTTCACCTCCTGTGCAGGTAACTTACTTGCCTCCATCATCTTTCAGAACGGTTTTCTTGTTGTGCAGCAACTGCCTACACTGTTCATTGACAGAAGGGTGCCCATAATGGGGTAACTCGTAAATATTGTAAGCTCATTTTGCCTGTGTGTGTATGCGCGGGTATGAGGGTACTGAGCTGCTGTGGAGGACATTTGGCGTTTCTCCCGTGGTTTTGTGCTTTTTTCTCATATCCTGAGTAAATTGCATAAAACTTGATTGTTTTAAATTTGCTCTTTCTTTTTTGTGTTCCGCTCCCTCAATACAAATATAGCACAGTAAACGTGAGAGAAAATTGAGGGGACCGACATATCATAAAGAAAGTTTATTGCGGAAACCACACACACACACACACACATTCGCATGAAAAAGTCGTATATGGCAGGGCAATGGCGTGAGTGGATATGGTATTACTATCGTAGGAAAGACTAATTCGCGAAACGAATATTAACCCCTGTAAGTTAGCCTAGTGAATGTTAGCAAGCAAGGGCACAGTGGCCTTTAATAGAAAAATGAATGAAAAGTTCGTATGTTAACGGTCAAGTAAATTTCAATAAATTTACACCATTTTACGAAGATGGCCAATATAGAAAAATTTATCATAGAACCTTGTTTCATCTCCATTCACAAAGATGGATGCACTATTTTCTTGAAACACAGTAGGAAATTTAAGCCTTATTACACTAACAGAGTTTCCTGATATTTATTACAAATTATTGGGAGGAAAGTGTCACTAGTGTATGTTTTAGAACAATTTTATAACATGTAAAATCTTTATGTTCTATTCTATGTGGCATCTTTATGTCCAAAGAAGATCGTCCTTATGATCTCTGATTCATCGACTGATACAACCTTCAAAGTTTCGTAACGCTAAGATAAGAGTATAACTTTTTTTATGATTTCTGTACATGCATATAGAAAATGCAAATATTACATCTTTAAATAAAGTTTTAAATATTTGCAATGTATTTAAATTTCTTGCGGACCTCAAGAAAATTAGAAGATGTAAAGCTATTAGGAATTTCATCCAATTTTTAAAATGCATTTTTAAATATTTAACTATGACATCATCTTCCATTTTGCGAAAACGTTTTTGCTAGCCCACATATATATTAACACTTTAATTGTGTGCTTACCTTGCTCATTTAATACCATTTTAGCCATCCGCTGCTCTAACGTTTACTAAAAGTCACACAGATGTTGTTTATGCACATTTAAGATATATTCAACCATCTTACTTAGTTATGCCACATTTGGTTGCTGCCACATTGCTTTTCTGTTGCTGCTGCTGCTGCTGCTGTAGATTACGTTATGAAGGTTGGTTGATAATCAGCTATACAAAAAATAAAAATACCACTCAGTGCAAATATTTATCAAAAATTTTTATTGTTCAGTTTATATTTGACAGAATTTGAATTCTTTTAATATTGAAAAAATATAAAATTTGTAAGAAAAAATATTTAAAAGACTAAAAGAACATCCACAAATATTCTCTTTTTCTTTAAAAGATTGTGTCAACATTGGTTTAAGTGAGACGGTTATATTATAAAAAATTAGGGGTCTAAGTTGGTGTGGAAGATGAAAAAATCACAACAAGCCCCGCAACTGCCCCGAATTAGACTCTAGATATAGATATATAACATATTTTTCCAAACATACCTATCCCATATCTTGACCATCTACAGGACCCATACAATTTTTTATTAAATTTGCTCCCAATGCTAAAATTTCACCAAAGGTGCCCCGAGAGGAGTCAAATGTATGACCGACCTCCAATATTTGGCAAGACGAACAGTTTGTCAGAACATATCTACCCTTTATCGTTAACCCTAAAGATGGTTCCCATACAAATTTTTATATTTTGAATATTTCTTTTGCAACTATATATGTATGTGTAAATATATGTCGATCAGTATATCCCAGCGGCGAAATTTGAGAGGCCTTCCTCATAGTCAGTCAGTCAGTAGTCATTATTTGGGAATAACATTTCAAATAAGGAATACAGAACGCATGAGTTTTCATCAGATTTAGACATTTTATGGACTGACCTGCCAAAGACATGTAAAAAGAAGGCAGAGGGATTTCATACACATCCCCTCTCGCTTCCAAATATTAGGGGTATTGCATGCCTTCTAAATGGAAAGAATTGTTAATACGTTTTTTTTCAACTTTTATGAAGGCCTGCCAGAGGCCTTTGAAAAGAAGGCAGAGGGATTTCATACACATACCCTCTCGCTTCCAAATATAAGGGGTATTGGATGTCTTCCAAATGGAAAAAATTTTTAATTTCCGTGGAAGGGGTTTTTTTAAAAAGTGTATCATTAGTTTCAACCACACAATTCAAATGCATCTTCATAGGCTAGACAGTAGCATGGCTGACTAACAATCACGAGGTAGTGGGTTCAAACTCCAGCAATGTTTACTGTCGTTGGAAAAAAATGTAAGTATAGAGAAAAATATATATAAGTGAGAAATATCTAAAAATAACCGGTGCGCTCTCAAAAAAAAAACATAATTTGAGGGTGCACTGTATAGTTTTTGTTGTATTGCAAGTCATTATTTTGTCATGTGTATGCAGGCCTTCCATAATGCCTTCTTACAGAAAACTTCCATAGGGCCCCTTTATAGAAAGTTTCCATGAGGCCTTCTTATAGAAAGCATCCATAAGGCCTTCTTATGGAAACCGGCGACGGAAGGCCTTATTTTCCAATGTCACGCAATGTAAAAAAAGAAAGGAAGAAAGAAGGCCAAGGAAGGCATACCGGCTCCAAAAGAAGGCCTTCAAACTCATGAACGAAGGCCTTCCTTCTCATGATTTCCGCCGCTGGGATGTTAATACGTCAATATATGTTAATATATATCGAGAGACAGTGATTTGTAACCGAAAAAAGCACAACTATCGAGTGGTAAGGGGTTAAATATAAAAAAAAAAACTAAAATCGTTAAAAACCCGAATTTTTAGTCTTTCGCCAAAACTCTTAACTCTTAAAATTGATCATGCATTTTTATGGTTGTAGTGTTGTTGTTTTCAGATACCCAAAATATTACCAAAATATTAAGCGCACCTCCAAAAATTTAAAAAAAAATTTTAAAAATTTTTATAAAAAAAACGGTACCTAAGAAAAATTTTTAAAAATCATTTTCGTGTTATGAGGTCAAAATCTATGGAAAAAGTGTCTTGTTTGCACTGAAAAGTCGAAAATTTGTGGGCTGGTGTTATTTAAGTAACCACCTAATATTCGTGTGATATCACACCTTTGAATGGTCTTTAATGGGGTGTAATAAAATATAAAGCAATGCACAGTGGTTCCTTTTTGGTTTTTTTTTTTTGGAATTAATTCTGTAACTTTTGAACGGATAATGGTATCTTGATGAAATTTAAAATAGTTAAAGCTGCATAAATATGTTAAGCAAAATTATTTTTTAAGTTAACAATTTTATTTTTAATGCAATATTCATATGTTTTTTGTGGGTATTATTACAATTTTTAACAAATTTTGAATAAAATTTGTACAAGCTCAGCTACAGGGCAGAGGGACTATATAATTTTAAACGGGAAAAAGTTAAACACAACAGAGCATATAACTGAGAGCCTAGATTTCTTTAGAAAAAATAAGTTTTGGAGCTTTTTAACCCAATAAAGCTATGTCCGTCTGGCCGGCTGGGTAAATGGTTAAGACGATAATTGGAGTAGTTCTTAATCAATTTGAATAGAAATATACCTGTGGCATAAAATTCACTAGTCGCGATGTTGGTTGGAAAATGGGCGAAATAGCCACGCCCCCTCAAGTACCTCCCATACAAAATTACCTATTACACTAAAACCACTTAATTGTCACTAACTTCATGTTGATGGTGTTATTATTTGACACCGTGTAGTATATACTGAAATAATGGGTCCGCTTGCCCCGCCCCTTCTGGTACCTCCCATACAAATTAGCATAACCTTTTATAGATTATTGTAGCCAAAAACCACATTTTTGCTCTGATGTTAACAAAACTTTGCACATCTTAGTGTTTTTACACTACTCTTATGTGGTAACAAAACTAAGCATATCGGTTCAGATTTAGATATAGCCCCCATATATATGTGTGTTTCACGATATATACTTTTTTTACAGAGGTAGTGAAGTTTGATTATAATTAAAAACAATAAATAAACTCTTGACATACAAGTATTGCATATCGTTGAGAAGGGAATAATATAAGGTTTAATAATTTATAAAAATTAATTAAAATCACATTTTATTTTGGGCATGATTCTGAGTCAAATATAAAATTTGGGCAACACGTTATATTTGGAGAAATGATATCTTATATGAAAAATAGCGTAAAATTCAAACGGACTAGAATATCTTAATGAAATGATGATGGAATGATGTACAACAAATTGTCCTTAAAAAAACGCAAACAATATGTTGCCATATTTTACAACAAAATACCCAAATTCCCAAAACGGGGAAAATATGTTCCAAAATTCCGAATTTTTTACTAAAATGGCCACACTTTCTTTGTTTATGCCAGGGATGTTGAAATACGTTATGGTTAACTAGTCCACATATGTGGTCAAAAACATATATAATAAGCTTTCTCGTTGGCGCTTTGCGTTTTGAGAATTTTCAAAAACAAAATTTTTTTTTTTCCAAAATGGGATATTTTTGACTTTCCTTGCCGGGGAACCATTTTGCTGCACTGATTCAAATTAAGCATTAAATGCATCTGAATGAACATTTCTATGAGAAATAATAAAGAAATTGCAACCTCCCGTAAGAATTTTTTTTTTACAAACGAAAGAATATAGTCGCCTTTTTTTTAAAAATTTTTACTTGCGATGCTTATAACTTTTGATTGGAACAAAATATTTGCATTATTTTTTCAGCAATTTCCTTCATTATAAGCTAACTAACGATATAAATATCTTTAAAATCAAGGAACAACTGAGCTCACACCCTTAAAAATACTAAATCAAACTCGTCCAAAAATGACACAATTTTTTTTATTTTCTCAAATATATCTTGACCTAAATGAGATAACATGAACATGTAAGCATGTTTTTTCGAAGCACTATCTAAATGCAAAAGAACTTTTAAATCGGTTCATAAATGCACATTCCTCAAGCATTTGAAATTTTGTAACACCCGAGTTGACCAACTTTGGAGGGCCACGCAGTGGCCCCCACACCCCCTAGGGAGCCGAATATTTCCAATTTCATCAAGATTCCATTATCCGTTCAAAAGTTGAAGAATTAATTCCAAAAAACACCAAAAAAGAACCACTGTGCAATGATTTTCTACTTGAAAGCCCATACTTGAACCGATACTTGGACTCTTCGAATGAACCACCTTGGGCATAGTCGCGATTAACTTTTGAATAAAATCTATACACTGTGGTGCATGAGCCAATGGGTTAAAAAAAGGTTGTAATTAAATTTTTTTTATAGTTTTTATTAAATTATTTCCATAGTTTTTGCTAAATTTAAAATATGCATCTGTAAAATATGTAAAGCAATAAAATAAATATAATTTACATAACTGTAAGTATATAAAAACAAAACATTTTCTAAATCAGACCATTGGCACATTTTTGCTCCAAGGTCTTGCTCATTTAAATTTAATAATTAATCCTGTATACTTTAGCTTTTTTCAACTGATCCATCATATTTGGCGTATAATGACAAAGTTGAGCTACATAATATACAGGAATTTTGCAGAGTTTTTGTTTGTTTGCATTTTTTATGTCCCGTATTCGTATTCGTGATCCAACACAAAATGGGCGGGATCGGATCAATGGGCGTGACTTACATTTTGAAATTTTAAGCATCTGTATCTCATGAACTATCAGAGGTATGAAGATGATATTTGGTATATACATATGTTGTTCGTACAGTTAGAATTACAGCCAGGGCGGAAGTGAACGATGCCACGCCCTTTATCAAAATTCGCTCTAACGATTTTTCAAATAGACCAATTGATACGAAAATTTTGCAATAATGACCTGTTTGATAGTCCCTGGCTACACTTGGTTGTGATTTGATAAAGGGCCGTGGAACCGCCCATACAACTTGAAAATTAAAAAGACTATATCTCATGAACTATCAAAGGTATGAAGATGAGATTTGGTATATATGTTGTTCGTACAGTTAGAATACAGCCAGGTCGGACGTGGGCGGATCCACGCCCCTTTTTTAAGATCGCTCTGACAACTTTTCTAATAGACCAATTGATACGAAAATATTACAAAGTGGTGCTGATGACCTGTTGATAGTTATTGGCTATACTTGGTTGTGATTGGAAAAAAGGGCATGGTACCGTCCATACCATTTACAATTTAAAATTTAGTTAGAATTACAGTCTGGGTGGAACTAGGCTGTGCCACGCTCCTTTTTAAATAAACCGTTATAACTGCCATAGTAATAGTTTGATCGGCCTCAAAATTTCACAGTATGTAGTAGTTCGCCTAGAGATATGTACAGGCTGTTTGTACCCAAGTTAGTAAAACGTATACTGTATCAAACAATTGTCCGTACACTAGCCAGTTAAGGACATATCGTATGATGTGTTTTTCATTTACTTTACAGGTATGTGTTTTTTCAATTAATTTTAACGAAAATTTAAACAATGTTCATTAAAGTTGGACAAGAAAAAAGCTTATGCTTGACTGAGAGGCACTATATGTATTTCCATAGTATGTGAGAGAATGCATTACCAAACATTTGGAAATAATCTATTGGTTTTTTAGAACTTCTGATAGGCAAGAAGTGTGTTAAGCTTTCTTCCAGTATACTTTGGCAAATCATCATGCAAAGACTTACACTAAAACAACCTTTAGAAATCGTGGGTATTTATTTTCAAAATACGCGCACTGTTTACCAGACTTATGGAGCACTTTGTCAAGTTTGGGGTGCACATAATCATTCATCTGAGCAGCTAATTCCCAATACTATGGATCGACTACATTAACTGTTTTGGATAATATTCATCCAAATCACTCGCGTACCATGCGTTCAGAGAAAACCATCGCCCCTGTAGACGTGAGTGTGGCAGAAGACTCGAATTTATGGTACGACGCCGTTCTCGCCTTGTACTACTTAAGAAATTTTGAGGGCAGATTTTGGCCTATATCCATATAAGATCTAACTGGTCGAAGAACTAAAGGCAGCGGAAGATCAATTGATTATTTAATTTCTCATTTTATTGCAAATCATTCGGAGGAGAAATGGTTCCAACACGACAGCGTAATATGACATACAGCGCGTGAGGCCATCACTATGTTAAGGCAAATGTTTGGTGATCAAATTATCTCAAGAAATTATAATATGAGTAAATGATACAAAGATAGTAAACAGACAAAAATATTAGAAATTTTTTTTCTTAATCTGTGGAAGGAGAAGACATCGCAAAGTGTTTTTAATGGACAAAGACTTAAAGAGGTATGTGGAAGGCATACCAAAAGTATTTTTTACGCCCAAAGAGATATAGGTACTACTACAGATAGAAATTGAAGACGTAATTTTAAATCTTGATCTTTCGATTAGTGATGGAAGTGAATTTTCGCCCTACAAACAGAAAAATCATGATCTACATGTCGGCAGTTTATATATGAAATTGCTGAAAAAACTTCCTTGGTTACCTTCCATGTTAAGGCAGTTTCTTGAAATTAGTTACATAAGTTACTAAACGCAACGGAATTTAAGATGTCCGTCCACCCGTTTGTATCCGTGACAACATCCGTAGTTCTGGAGCTATCGAGGTAAAATTTGGTATGCTTCTGCCTGCCAAGCGCAGGTAAAGTTATGAAATGAATGAAACCGCACAAAAACTACTCCATCTTCCCATACAAACTCCCCCTTTTTCTACACAGAAAAAAAAACACCTCTTGTTAAGTAATTAAATATTATTGTTAGCATTCAATTTTGATTTATAACAACTTTTCCATTTGAACATGTTTGTAAATTGTCATGTTGACAAATTTTCAATCACTTTTCAAATTTAACTAAAATACTCAAATTGTAACTATTACAAAACTGTTTATTGTATTTACAATTTTGGTTGTTGGCGCCTTTTTAATTAAATATTTAATTGTATTGACGAAATGGTATTCAATATGACAACGAGTTTGTCGTAATTTTTTTCTGTGTATGGTCTCTGTGTGGTGTCCCCACGATTACAGCCGTAGCTTAAGAATTATCGAGCTGAAATGTAATATGCGACCTTGTATTCTCTAAGCAGAGGTTAATCTTCGCCTTACTAATACCCACCCGGGTGACCATTTCGGTTTTATTTGTTTAATGACTTTAATAATATTGTTTCGATCTAGGGGAAATTTTGACTCACTGCTCCACTTCAGAAAGTTCAGCTTCTTTACTAGGCATATAGTTAATGTCGTTATCACCATTTACTGCATTCTTTGTCAATCCAGGCTTGATCGCCCGTATGTATATGCACAAAAAACAGTGTGTTCACCCTGGTGGGCATCGGTAATCGACGTACATAAAAACCGTTGGTAAGGCGAAGGTTATATGAACAAGATCGGAAGAAAACTACTCCCACTGCCCATACAAACTTCCCCTTTTTTGGGGTAAAAAAATATCATAAAAATACTCTAAGCTCATATAAACAATTGGAGCTCAGTATTTGACATGTTAGTAGTAACAAACAAATTATTGACTAAAAATTGATGTGATCGGCTAAAAGTAAAGTTCATCTCTCATACAAAACCTCTTTTTATTGCGGTAAAAAAAATAAGAAAATGTAGTTGTAGTGCAAATAACTAGATTTATGAACATTTCTACAAATGGTAAAACATTTTGCCATAGCCGAAGATAATTGGGGGGGGGGGGGGGGGGGGTGGTCAGAAGCAAAAGCAGTGCAAGTGACAAAAAGTTCATTACGAAATATTCGCCTTAAAATTTTCAAATTCTAGTGCAAATGCAGGTATTACTTGGTAATAAAAGTTTATTTTATCTTACACAGTACAACACATGATTTTGGGACTCAATCCTGCACGTGAAAGTAGCCCCAAAAAGAAGAAGTTCTGCATCATTCGCTTTGTCAAGTTACATGCCATAATAATTTAAAATCGATTTGAAGTTAGTAAGTATCGCGTTTTAGGCTCTTTTGTTTGCATAACATAAATAATATATGGTGGCGTATGATTATCATAAGTTATATTAAACGTAAATCATACGCCACGGTGTACAACAGTTTTATTGTAACTGCTACTTCTACTGTGTTATGATAGTAGACAGAGATGGCGTCAATAAACACAACTGCACACTTATCTGAATTTTTTTCTATATGTCAATTTCTTCTGACTCACTCAATTATCGTACTAGTTTCTTTAATCTGCTGATATATGCCTGTAACTAGCCGATTTTCCAACTCCGGAAATTTTTTTATTCCAGTTTTATTCCATTAAAATTGGTGCCTAATTAGCGGTATTTTTAATAATTAATTCCCAGATTATGACATAAATTCCTTGTTACTATAGGTCTATTCTTAGTATTAATACTATATTCCTGTTAAGAAACAATAGAGCACCCTTATGCCATTTTAAGGCGATTAAACGTTAACTAATGTTATCTAAAACAAAACAGTCAGCACAACGATTGAAAAAGAGCAAAAAGACATAGCAGATCAAGGATACTACTACTTTTGCTCGGTATTTAATCCACCGCAGTCATCATACCGGCCCCTTGTATCATTCCTTTTTATTATATAGTTTTAAGGTGCTTATTGTTTCACTTTAACGGTTGCATAGACAACAAACTGAGAGCTTTTAGTTTTACGTTTATACCTAGGACCTTCACATTTGTCTTTAACAGCTTTAGCTCCTGTGTGTGCAACACACAGGTGTTGTTACGGCAGGGTACTCTCGCTACGACACATGCAACGTTGGGTAGTTGTTGTGTGTTCGTTTGTGTGTGTGGGTTATTGGTGTATTGGCGTATTGGTGATGTTGTTGCCAGGACTGCTGCTAGTCCTGGCATTGTAGTTGTTGCTGCGTAACTAATGCTGTTGCTGCTGCTGCTGTTGATGGTGTTATTGTTCTTGCTAGCGTGCAGCTATTGGTACTTGTATTGCCACTACATTTTGCTTCTGTTTCTTATCTTTTATGGATTTCTTAACACCATTATCGTAACCATCGTAGTAGTTGTCTTTTAGTTGTTGTTGTTGCCTTTGCTTTTTCTACGTTTTTCTTACTTCAGTGATGTTGCAAAATCACTTTCTTATGTTTCTACTTCGTTTGTAGCTGTTGCGCTGCTTTTGTTGCTCAGGCTGATGTTGCCATTTGTGCATGTTTGTGTGTGTTTTTGTTTTGCTTAATACAAATATATATATTTTTTGTCTCCCCCTTTTTATGCCCCTTTAGTTGATGCAATTTTCTTGGTAGATATATTTATATTGTTGATATAAAAGGTGAAAAATTTGTGTGTGTGTGTGTGTGTGTGGATGTGTGACCATGTGTAAGTATTTTGCTATAAATATGACTACATAAATGGCAACTTTCACTGTAGCAGTGGTTCCATTAACCATAGTTGACTTACGAAACATTAAAACACAGGCATAATATGCAAGCGAGGGGTTAGTTTATAAGTTTAGTTGAATGATTACACAGTACAACATTTTTCAGCCCATTGATTTGGGACTGAATTCTGAGAACTGCACGTGAAAGTAGCCCCAAAAAGAAGAAGTTTTGAATCATTCGTTTTGTCAAGTTACATGCCATAATAATTTAATACCGAATTGAAATTAGTAAGTATCGTATAGGGGAATTTGCCACGTTTTAAGCCCTTTTGTTTGACATAACTCGAGAGCCACTAGTCCGATTAAGGAATTAGGAATTACAATTCTTTTAATATGTTCATATAACGTTTCCCTACGTAAGCCATAGTTTCACTTTTCCTTTCATCAAATGATTTTGAACTAGGTTTTAATAAAACTGTTGTACTCCGTGTCGTATGATTTACGTGGAATATTACTTATGATAACAAAAGATCCCAAAACGTGACAAATTCCCCTATACGATACTTACTAACTTCAAATCGATATTAAATTATTATGGCATGTAATTTGACAAGACGAATGATGCAGAACTTCTTCTTTTTGAAGCTACTTTTACTGGCAGTTCTCAGAATTGTGTCCCAAAATCATGTGTTGTACTTTGAAATACTTTCATTGCATCAAAAAGTACTGTGTCATGAAAAATCTGCAATAAATAAAACAGATGAAAAAATAAATGAATCACTCATAATATGTATATATTCGATTCAAAACAGTATCTTTACATATTACTAAGCATGAGAATGTCACACCTGTCCCTTTACCATTAACCCCACGTAGATGCTAGTTAACACCAACACACAAACATACACACACACAAACTAATCCATCTATTGCATTGGTGTTTTGTATGTAGCTTCTCACAGTACACATTTGCATACTTGTACGTATCTCTGGCAGTTCAGCCATTAAAGTTTAGTAGTTTAGCGGTTTGACGCTATTAATGCGGTTATTCTTTATAAAACTTTATAACTTTTACTTATACTCGCTGCAGCTGTACTTCTCTATTCATGGCAGATCTGAGCTAAAGGTGCAACTGCATGGCGGTTAAGTCTATGTGTGTGTATGTGTATTTCTATCTGTTCCAGTAACTCTATAGAGTTTTCATTTCAATACTCTCCCATTCAATTTCCATTTCCCGGTTTGTATTTCATTTACATTTGTAGTTGTGGCAAACTCAAAGATTTACCATTTGTGATAAAGTTGCCAGTGAACCAAGCTCTGCACGTACGTGCATACATACACATACAGTCAGGTGCCAGGTGGCAGTGGAGTAGTTAACAGTCAACTGAAAGTGGTGCTATTTGTTTTCATTTCCATGCCACTGTGACTATTTGCAGGTTAATATACTCACGGCATGAATAGCTAAATTTGTAATTGTAACACACACACATACATACCTATAAACACCGCCAATAGTTCAGCACTGCCATGGACGCGGTACACCCAGCTCCATGGTGCATTACAAAGAAATTTAGCAAAAGTTTAGCAGTTTTTTTTTCGTTTGGTTTGTTTTTCTTTTAAAGCTAAACACTTTCTGCGGGACTTTGTTGCACATTGTCACTGCTGGCTGTGTCACGGTGGTAGTATGTAGTCGCCCGGTGTCAGTGTTGCATTAAGGTTTTACTCTAGTTGAGATAAAATTTTAATTGGGATGAAATGTCAAAGGAACAATTATACGTTATCTGCTGCAGCTTTTTCAACTATTTTGTTAGCAAACCCATGAATGTTAAGTAATGAATTTAAAACAAAGTGTTGAAGACTTTAGTGCTCTGCCAGGGGCAGAGAGACAAAGAGAGAGGGGGAGAGAGAGAGCAAGTGTTTCGAGGGAGATAAGAAAGTGTATAGTATGTAAATAAGCAAGGGTTGCGGTTTTAAAAGGAATGGACAATTATAAAGGTTAGAAAGGAAGTTTTTGGTACGTGGTTAACATTTTATTGGTACATATTGTAGAAAGTGAAACTTGTAACTGCTAATAGGATATCAAAATAATCAGTAATAAAACTGTGACAAATCGCGAATTTCTGTCTATATCGAATTTTTTTTAAAAACCAGTACAGAAATTTCAGTCAGTTAAACTGACTGATAAATACTATCACCCAATATAAGATATTGTTTAAGTCTTGAGTTATTGAAATTAACCGATTTGTAATTAAAACCAGTTAGAAAGTTTCAGTCGGGCAACCCAACTTATATTTACCCTTACCCTCAGTGAAACAAATAATTTTCTATTATATTGATATTATTACTCGATTTCTAAAGTGGGCGGAGTGGTACATTTGTATGGGAGGTACGAGAAGGGGTGTGGTTAGGCTTCCAGATTTATTCTCCATTACTTTATCCTGTTATAGCTTTACTAATTACAGAATTTGGGCACAATAGCCTTGGGTGTACTGATATTATTAGTACATCCGTAAAGTGGGCGGAAAGGTACATTTGTATGGGAGGTACCATAAGGGGCGTCGCTAGACTTCCAATTTTTTCTCCAAAACTTTGTCCAGTTATAACATAACAAATTACAGAATTTGGGCACGATCGTGTTGAGTGTATTGATATTATTACCCTATTTCTAAAGTGGGCGGAGTGGTACATTTGTATGGGAGGTACCAGAAGGGGCGTGTCTAGACTTCCAGATTTTTTCTCCAAAACTTTATCCTGCTTAAACTTTACCAAATACAGAATTTGGGCACGATCGCGTTAGGTCTTTTAATAATATTAATCGATTTACAAAGTGGGCGGTACCAGATGTGTATGGGAGGTACCAGATGGGGCGTGAATAGACTTCCAATTTTTTTCTCCAAAACTTTATCCTGTTATAGCTTTACTAAAAATAGAATTTGGTACGATCACGTTTAATTTATTGATATTATTTCTCCATCTCTATAGTGGGCGGAAAGGTAGAATTGTATGGGAGGTACCAGAAGGGGCGTGGCTAGGCTTTCAAAATTTTTTCCAAAACTTTATCCTGTTATAGCTTTACTAAATACAGAATTTGGGGACGATCCCGTAGGGTGTATTAATATTATTACTCGATTTCTAACGTGGGCGGAATGATGTATTTGTATGGGAGGTACCAGAAGGGGCGGGGCCATGTAGCCCATTTGCTATACTTTGATATGATTGGATAAAGGGGCGTGACACCGGCCATACAACTTGAAAATTATAAAGGCTATATCTCATGAACTATCAGAGGTATCAAGATAATATTTGGTATATATGTTGTTCGTACAGTTAGAATTGAAGCCAGGGCAGAAGTGGGCGGCGCCACGCCCCTTTATCAGAAAAAAACTCTTACGGATACACTAACAGACCAATTAATACAAAAATTCTATAAAGTGGTACTGATGACATGTTGATAGTCCCTGGCTTTACTTGGTAGTGATTAAAAAAGGGGCGTGGCACGCCCATACAACTTAAAATTTAAAAAGGCTATATCTTATGGACAATCAGAGGTATCAAGATGATGTTTGATATATTTGTTGTTCGTACAGTTAGAATTACATCTAGGGTGTAAATGGGTGGCGCCACGCCCCTTTTCCAAAAATCGCCTTGAAGGCTTTTCTAATAGACCAATTAATACGAAAACTTTGCAAAGTGGTACTAATGACCTGCCTGTTAATAGTCCCTGCCTATACTTGGTTGTAATTGGATAAAGGGGAGTGGAACCGCCATACATCTTGAAAGTTTAAAAGTCTATATCTCGTGAACTATCAGAGGTATAAAGATGAAATTTGGTATACATGTTGCTGGTGCAGTTTTAAATATAGTCAGGGCGGAAGAGGGCGGTGCCACGCCCCTTTTCAAATATAGCTCTGACGGATAAGATTTAGATAAAGATAATATTTGGTATATATGTTGTTGGCGCAGTATGAATTACAGCCAGGATGGAAGTGGGCTGTGCCACGCCCCTTTTAAAATAAACATTCATAAATGCCATAGTAATAGTTTCATCGTCGATCGAACCAAGTTAGTAAAAAGTGCCGGGGCACTGCCTGCGCACTTCAATATTTGACTTTCAAACTGTATCAAACAATTGTCCGTACACCAGGCAATTGAGGACATAACGAAGTTGCCACGACTAAAACAGTGATATGTTTTTTATTTACTTGACAGACATGTGTTTCTCAATTACTTTTCAGAAGAGCGAATCGGTACTAAATCTTATAAATAGAAAATTTATGTAATGTTTATTAGAGTTGGGATGGAAAACAGCTTTCGTTTGATTGGTGGCACAATTTGAATGTTCATAATATGTCAGAGGTAACATTACCCAACATTTGGAAATAAATTATATATAATGTATTTTTTGACGAATAGAACTTCTGATAGGTATAAGTGTAAATCTATCT
Source organism: Muscina levida (assembly GCA_964034835.1). Lineage (NCBI taxonomy): Eukaryota > Metazoa > Arthropoda > Insecta > Diptera > Muscidae > Muscina > Muscina levida. Next base: position 18,883,710 of record OZ035880.1, on the reverse strand, counting down.
GCCTTACTAATGAAGTATGCAATATCGAAGAATTGACGGGCCCACTAATTGTTTATATATTTTTTTACAAATCAAGGAATCCAATGGTACGATTGGGTTTTTACCAAAAATTTGCGAATCAAGGTCGAAGAGAACGGTTTTTTCGAAATTTTTTATTGCAAATTTTCAAGGATATTTGTTGATAAAAATATGAAATGATATTTTTTGCATATATTTCTTCGAAAAATTAATGCTGGTATGGTCTTATTTTATTTCATATCCATAACACCATTCTACAACTAAGAGAAATACAGAAATAAATTGAATATCTTTAAAATATTTAATGTCCTTTAATAAGGAAACAAAACCTGCGGATGAAAAAGTAAGTATCCAGTTTTATTATGCAACGTCACTACTATCACCTGTATATAGTTTCGTTCATGGGTCATAAATGGTGTCACACGGTGTCATACACAGTACAACATTTTTCAGCTCATTGAACAATATAACACAAACGAGACAAATTCCCCTATACGATACTCACTTACTTTAAATCTATATTAAATTATTATGGAATGTAACTTAACAAAACGAATGATGCAGAACTTCATATTTTTGAGGCTACTTTCACGTGCAGTGTGCAGAATTTAGTCCCAAAAGTCCTGATTCCAATTACGAAAAGTATATTTTACTGGTTTTCACAATTTTGAGTTAGGGTTTGTTCCCAAAAGTTCAAGCCCAAATCGTTTGGAACAACTTTGTTGAAGAAAGTTTATTGGTACCACCAATCGAATGAATGTTAGTAGCCAACATATATACCAGTAAATACTGAGTCAAAGTTGAAAAATCAAAAAAAAACAAGTTTTTGTATGAAACCGTCATCGTAACTCAAAAAACTAACGATGCAGTTCGATTCATTGGTATTAGTTTCGTTTCCAGTGGTATTGGTTTCACTTCAAATTACTCAATGCTACAATGATGGGTATAGAATTCCGTGCAAAAACTTGGTTTCTTAGAAATTCACTGATTGCACCTTTTCTAGTTAATTGATTCGATTGCAACCATTAATAGTAGCCCACCAGACTAAGCATGCCGGCAGAAGGTTGTTTTCGGCAATGTTCCCCTATCTTTGCTATGAATTAGCGTCGGGCAAATATTATATATAGTTCTCTATTCAACCTTACCTCACCATCTATCTTCAATTACACAGTACTACATTTTTCAGCTTATTGATTTGGGACTCAATTCTGAGAACTGCACGTGAAAGTAGCCCCAAAAAGAAAAAGTTCTGCATCATTCATTTTGTCAAGTTACTTAGCTGGTACTTCTATGCAATCCCAGTGGATTATATACCGCACGTAGAAAAATATTATAAGCGCCTCAATCTTCTGCGCTTCTTCTCCAGTTAGTCACACCGAGTTCTGTAAGGTTCTCAGTAACCTGGTCTTTCCAACGTAGTATTTTTCTCTCGAATACCGCCAGAACCGATTCATCCGCTTGTGTCATAACCCAGGATTCTGAGCCATACATTAAGACAGGTAGAACCAGTATCTGGTATAGCTGAAGTTTTGTTCGTCGAGAGAGGGCTCTGTCAGTGAATCCCTTGCTTAGTCCGTAGTAGCATTTATTTGCAAGCTGGATTCTTCTCCGGATTTCTAGGCTGACATTATTTGCTTTGTTGATGGCGGAGCCAAGGAAGACAAAATTATCTACCACCTCGAAATTATAGTTGTCAACGTTCACGCAGTTTCCCAAACGAGTAGATTTTTTGTTCGTTGAAACTAATAACTTCGTTTTGTCCTCGTTCACCGTTAGGCCAATTTTCGCTGATTCCTTCTGAATACCTGAGAATGCTGCAGTCACATCCCGCAGTTTTCGACCGATGATGTCTACGTCATCAGCGTACGCGAGTAGCATGTGGCTTTTGTTGAATATAGTGCCACTCGTGTTTACTGCAGCTTTTCTCATTAGCATCTCCATCACAATGTTGAAGAGATCGCACGATAGGCCGTCGCCTTGTTTTAGGCCTCGTCTGGTATAGAATGGCTCCGTAAGGTCCTTGCCAATCTTCACTGAAGACTTCGTGTCAGTCAGCGTCATTCCGCAAAGATGTATCAGCTTCGCTGGAATACCAAACTCAGCCATGGCTTCAAGTAATTTCTGCCGTATCGCGATGTCGAAGGCAGCTTTATAGTCGACAAAAAGATGGTACGTGTCGATCTGTTTCTCTTGGGTCTTTTCCAGGATTTGCCGAAGTGTGAAAATCTGGTCAGTTGTTGATTTTCCAGGTCTAAAGCCACACTGATAAGGCCCGATCAGGTTGGATAACACTGGCTTAAGTCTTTCACATAGCACACTCGACAGGACCTTATATGCGAAGGGTAAAAGGCTGATCCCGCGGTAGTTGGAGCACACACTTGGATCACCTTTTTTCAGCACAGGACATAGTACGCTTACATTCCAATCGTCGGGCATGCACTCTTTAAGCCAAACCGTGCGCAGGAGCTGGTGCATGCTCGTTATCAGCTCCTCGCCACCGGACTTGAAGAGCTCTGCGGGCAGACCGTCGGCACCGGCTGTTTTGTTGTTTTTCATCCGCGATATTGCTCTTCTTACCTCGGCTTGACTTGGTGGTGGGCAATCTAAGCCGTCGTCGACAATTGGCGTGATAACTTTACATGCGCTGCCTTCTGGAACCAGCAGTTGCTTTAAGTTGTCAAGTTGCATGCCATAATAATTAAATATCGATTTGAAGTTAGTAAGTATCGTATAGGGGAATTTGTCACGCTTTAGACTTTTTTGTTTGACATAATTCGAGTTCATTGGACATTGTGACTTCAAACTTTTTACCCCCAAGTCCCTAAAAAATTAATTACATAAAACTCAGTTTTTTGTCACATAAAACAATCTCAGAATGTACTTTATGTCATTCAAAGGCTAGTAATGTTATCCCTCCAGTTAATAACAGAATTGATTGCAATCAAACAAAATTGTTTCAATCATATGTAAATTACAACATTTACAACCACAAAACAATATAAATAAAACAATTTATTAACAGCATATAATGTCATTAATTAATGAACATCTACTAGTGTCGTTAAAACTGACATAAAAAACACAAACAATAAAAAACAAATCTATTAATAACAGATAACAGCAACCATGCACCCTACCGCTTGTGTCTATTTGCATTTGCATTTATTAACACAATGGCAAATTAACGTATGAGTGATATGTAATACACTAATATTTCATACGCCACATGTAACGTTCCCCCAACCCTATTAGGTTACAACAAAGTATGTACATCAAAATAATTAACTTTATGTTATGTGCATAAAACCATTTGTGTAATTTAATAATATCATCATCGTTGCTATTTGATTGTTTTTATTTTATATACCCCCCACCCACCTCGCCCACCGGTATAGCATTAAGTACATTTTAATAACCACTTGAAGCATGATTCAAGGATAACCTCAAACATACAAATGTAAGTACAATCATCATCAGCGAGCGTACGTATGTCCACCAATTCAAGGAAATACTTAATGTTTTTTCAACTCTTCGGCCATCGGTCGTCGGGTTTTAACCAATAACAGCAAGTAAGGAGTATGGTGGTGGCATAAGGACATTGCAGAATGTATGAGTAGCGGCAATAATTAAGTGCCCACAATGAATATAAAAAAATACAGCGGATTTAATGACATTTACGACAAGAGGCTAATTAAAAACAGATAAGTAGACAACGTCAGGGGAGACATTTACAGATTGAAAGCACAATACAAAATTGAATTAAAAACGAAATACGATTTAAGTAGGTAACTCTAAGGGTCTACAAGGTAAATGGTTTAAGTCTTGAGAAGGGGGGGGGCTTTATATTTGTAAACATAGCCAATTAATAAGAATGCCTGAAATGTTGTAGGTCAGTTGTTTGTGCGGTTTCAGTTGTTTGTATAGAAATTAAACGGGTACTTATATAATGGTGTATATCTGTTCTATAGAAACATGTTTTTAAAGGATGGAGCATCATTAGGGCTTTATTTAACATGACGACACAATTTATTTTAACTCTTTTGTAACAATATATCCTATTATATGTATATATATTTAAATCTACTGAATTTTTTTGAACTCATCCTAAAATTAGGACAATATATTTACGGAAGAACACTTAAGATGTTGGGCTAGATTTGTGTAGACTTTATACATTAATACAAAAGGTAACATTTACTACTTAATTAGACAAATTTCAAATAATGGTTACATTTTTGATCTACGGAAACAACAGACTACCATAACGATACACAGTGATTCGTCCGTCCCCCATTCAACGGTGGAACAAAAATGGAAGGAGTTATATTACTCGAATAATTTTTTGGCATATTCATATTTGTAATAGATTTTATTTACGATGCCTTAATTACTTCTAGTTACTCTCATACCAACTATAATATTGGTCTAGAATTAATATTATACATTAACTGATTATACCATTACCCTTAAGGATGATGGTATATATCATTTGATACGAGAAAAAGTGTAACACTTTAAAGGAGGCGAGTTAGACCCCAAGTATTTTAAGACCAAATTGGTTTTAGGACATTTTAAGACGATTCAACCATGAACGTCTATCTGGCTTGCTGGCTGGCAGGCTGGTGGACAGGATAACTAGAGTAAACCTTAACTGATCAGTATAAAAATTTAGCAGTATTAATATTGAAGTAATGGGACTGTAAGTGGGTAGAATAGCCCCACTTTTTTTGGTACCTCCCTTACAAAATGATCAATTTTTAGAAAACTAATATTTCTTCCATAACTTCCAAACTGACAAGTGGAGGATATTTTAATTTGGTTAGTTTAGTTATCATGTAATACAAGACAAACCCTAAAAACCAAATCTTTGGCCACGCCCCTTCTGATACCTCCCATTCAAATGACCAAACTCATCCTCATTGTTTTATATACGTGTCTTTTTTCTAGTACAGTACACTGAATCCAGTCATATATTGCCAAAGATTTTCGCCTATGAAAATTTGACTCTGGTTTGAATATGGACCACATCGACTGGTCCATATTATTATTAATTTCATGTAATTCAACACCGCTATCAGTAATATTTCAGACAAATTTAGCCCTTATATAATACTTACTAACTTCAAATCGATATATCTCGATTCCTAGACGTGACTTAGCAAAACGCCGTGACACGTATAATTTTTTATTGGCTGATATAACTTTTCTCGATAGTTAACATCCCCGCCAATTTTGACTGCAGCACAATGTTTTTATACAAAAGGAATTTAATGATATTGTCTAGTTCGGTTTAAGATTGTTCTATTGTCATTTATTTATTATTGCCAATAGGTTTTTATTCGAGAGTTGTGAAATGTATTATGTTGACAGCAGGTTAGGCGTATGACGTCATTTCGACATTAACCACAAAGTCTTGTCATCGCCCTTTGCTGTGCCTTCTCCTCTATCATCACAAACCTTAAAGGAAGAAAGCATCTCAAAGCTAATGAGAACTTTTCCCAACGGTGCGAAGAAAGCATCCTCGAAGTGCACAACATGCCAGCATAATACACTCAGAAGCCCATGCCTATGAATGTGTCCATCGGACACAATTGCACAGGAATATTGTTGTTGACAAACAATCTTTATCTCTATCTTTATCTTTATCTTTATCTTTATCTTTATCTTTATCTTTATCTTTATCTTTATCTTTATCTTTATCTTTATCTTTATCTTTATCTTTATCTTTATCTTTATCTTTATCTTTATCTTTATCTTTATCTTTATCTTTATCTTTATCTTTATCTTTATCTTTATCTTTATCTTTATCTTTATCTTTATCTTTATCTTTATCTTTATCTTTATCTTTATCTTTATCTTTATCTTTATCTTTATCTTTATCTTTATCTTTATCTTTATCTTTATCTTTATCTTTATCTTTATCTTTATCTTTATCTTTATCTTTATCTTTATCTTTATCTTTATCTTTATCTTTATCTTTATCTTTATCTTTATCTTTATCTTTATCTTTATCTTTATCTTTATCTTTATCTTTATCTTTATCTTTATCTTTATCTTTATCTTTATCTTTATCTTCATCTTTATCTTTATCTTTATCTTTATCTTTATCTTTATCTTTATCTTTATCTTTATCTTTATCTTTATCTTTATCTTTATCTTTATCTTTATCTTTATCTTTATCTTTATCTTTATCTTTATCTTTATCTTTATCTTTATCTTTATCTTTATCTTTATCTTTATCTTTATCTTTATCTTTATCTTTATCTTTATCTTTATCTTTATCTTTATCTTTATCTTTATCTTTATCTTTATCTTTATCTTTATCTTTATCTTTATCTTTATCTTTATCTTTATCTTTATCTTTATCTTTATCTTTATCTTTATCTTTATCTTTATCTTTATCTTTATCTTTATCTTTATCTTTATCTTTATCTTTATCTTTATCTTTATCTTTATCTTTATCTTTATCTTTATCTTTATCTTTATCTTTATCTTTATCTTTATCTTTATCTTTATCTTTATCTTTATCTTTATCTTTATCTTTATCTTTATCTTTATCTTTATCTTTATCTTTATCTTTATCTTTATCTTTATCTTTATCTTTATCTTTATCTTTATCTTTATCTTTATCTTTATCTTTATCTTTATCTTTATCTTTATCTTACTGAATTTTCTGTGCTGGTTTTTATTTTGTGTAATAATTTACTTTTTTCGTATCTCAACTACACACACACGTGCAATAACTTTCCACATACCTACCCACATAAAACCGTAATCACAAACTAGTCCCCAAGAGATCTAGCAGACCACGGCCCTTTCCCCCATCGGCGCCCTATGAAATAAATATATAACTTACACATTTGTTACAACTTCCTAGTATTTAGTTGCAATCCGATTTTATGCCATCGTAAAAAACAAATTAAGGTCTCTTTATCGAATTGTTGCCAGCAATGAGGGAAAACAATTAGTAATAAAAACAAAACAACAACGACGACAACAACAATTACACGAACACCAACACCGACAACAAATTCAATAACAAATACACTTGAAGCATTTACCACCACGACGCGACGCGTCGACTGGCCACAGGTGCGTTAACTTTGAAAACAACAACAACACAAAAGCAACAAAAAATAAAAAAGTTTCACTTCCTCTCTCTCTACACACACACTTGCACATTTATAATAAGTAAACACACAAACCAAATTGGTGGCAAAGTACCCAATAAGAGGAAGTTCCCCTAGTCTTTGTGTTCACACCCCCTCATATACGTACATATGTTGTGGTGGTTGAGGCAATTGTTCGTTAGGTGGTTGTGGGGCGGCGATGGTGTATGTGCAAAAGTTTATACGTCTGTGTTTAAATTAATCATGTGACAATACTTTTTGTCATAAACACTCGTGTTCTTGGCCCGAGCAATTCAAGTCTCTCGTAGTCAACAGCATGGTAATATCCCCTCTGCCACCTTTGCCTTTGCCGCATTTGTGACGGTGACAATGGCAGTGACATGTACCCCTCTTCCCCCTCGTCAAGTCATTGAATGTGCGAGTGAGTGGTGAATGACTGACAAATACTCATAACATTTAACGACGAGTGGAAGCTACGTATGAATGGACGAATGAATGAGCGAATGAATGAATCCTTTTCCAAAAAGCTGCAACCAACAATAACCACGAGATCCACAATAATGGCGAAAAAAACAAACGACCATATAAATGGAATAAAGTCATTGAACCTTTAGAAGTCACAAATGGAAAACCTTTAAAAACACCAACAGTCAGTCAGAGTCAGTCAGTCGTTCGTCACAAAGACTATATAAAATTGTGTCCATGTGTGAGAATTGTTTTTGTTGTTGTTGTTTCTGTTTTGTCTCAAAGTGTGCGAAGCCAAGTGGGTGTATGACAGTAGTGTACGTAAGATTTATTGAAGTTTTACACACATATACTTACATAGTATACGGAAGGGAATCAGTAGTATATACACTAATTGTTGATGAAGTACAGTAGTTAGCTGAAAGAGTAAGACGATGAGTTTTTAGAGAAAGATTGGTCGCCTGCAAATTATGGGTTGCTGTTGTTGACTTAAAACTCTGGTATTTAATGGACAAAAGATGCGCTTTAAAGAAAACTATGATACCCGTAACTGTGCATAATGGGTATATGTATGGTTATACGTATGTGCCGGTTACGTTAGTTTAAGAGAAGCTATTTGGTATTCAAGCAAGATGAGCAAGATATCACATCTACTCTGACCTTGCCATACAAACTCCCAAACACAGTACATTTTTCAGCTCATTGATTTGGGACTTAATTCTGAGAACTGCACGTGAAAGTAGCCCCAAAAAGAAGAAGTTCTGCATCATTCGTGCCATAATAATTTAATATCGGTTTGAAGTTAGTAAGTTTTGTCACGTTTTAGGCTCTTATGTTTGAAATAACATAAATACTAAATGGTGGCGTATGATTGAAGATAAAGATAAAGATAAAGATAAAGATAAAGATAAAGATAAAGATAAAGATAAAGATAAAGATAAAGATAAAGATAAAGATAAAGATAAAGATAAAGATAAAGATAAAGATAAAGATAAAGATAAAGATAAAGATAAAGATAAAGATAAAGATAAAGATAAAGATAAAGATAAAGATAAAGATAAAGATAAAGATAAAGATAAAGATAAAGATAAAGATAAAGATAAAGATAAAGATAAAGATAAAGATAAAGATAAAGATAAAGATAAAGATAAAGATAAAGATAAAGATAAAGATAAAGATAAAGATAAAGATAAAGATAAAGATAAAGATAAAGATAAAGATAAAGATAAAGATAAAGATAAAGATAAAGATAAAGATAAAGATAAAGATAAAGATAAAGATAAAGATAAAGATAAAGATAAAGATAAAGATAAAGATAAAGATAAAGATAAAGATAAAGATAAAGATAAAGATAAAGATAAACGTGAAAAATTCCCCTATACGATACTTACTAACTTCAAATCGATGTTAAATTATTATGAAATGTAACTTTACAAAACGAATGATGCACAACTTCTTCTTTTTGGGGCTACTCTCACGTGCAATTTTCAGAATTGAGTCCCAAAATCATGTGTTGTACTGTAAAACTTTAGAGGTATCCGTCTGTCTGTTATCGCGTTTACAGCCCACAGTGGTCGCCGTTTCATACAAAGAGTGGCCAAAAATAGAAGGAGTTTATGTCTCTTTTATTGACACCAATTTCTAAAATTTGGTTAAAATCTGTTAAAATATTCAAGGACCTCTCCTTGATCCCGAAAATTAAAATTTCATAGTAGGCATACCAAAATCGGTATATCCATTGATTTCATCAATCTATGACTAAATCTACAGTTTGGTCAATTTTGGACAAAGCATTCAAGGACCTCCCTTAGAGTACACAATCAAAAAAAGACACCGAAAATGGTGAGGAAGCTTTGTTCTACTGAAGGTAACTCAACAAACCGCAAATTTCCGCAGCTGAAATTTACATCATATAATCTGTAAATTTTGTGAAACATTTTGCAACAAATTTGCTTGTTAACTTCGATTGACTTCGCAACTAAAACTCTAAGTAAAATTTAAGTCTACACACGAGCTAGTACTGAAACAGGCACATATAATAAATTAATTTAATAAAATAGACACAACATTCTGAGGAGTTTTTAATTCTTTTAAATAATAGTTAATACTTTTCTTGACAATATTTAGTTCTTCCATTGTTTTAGCAATCTTTTATAAAGACGTTTTTTAGTAAGTGTGTGTGTGTATGATTACATTAATATGGGTAATGTAGATTTAAGGTACCGCCGGATGTCGAGTGTAGGACACAGAGTCGCAAAGGCAAAGCCAGTGTTGAAATGAATGTACTCGTCGTCGTCGTCGTATGTGTATGTAAATGTGTAGCTGTCATAAAAAATAACAAATTATATTGTTGAATATTTTATGAAGTTAACGAAATACTGAGCATATTTACACATATGCATACATACACACGCACATACAAATATAAACAGACTTTTTTGTACATCCGTACATTCATACGCCAGATGTATATGTTAATATAGAAAATTCACAGATGTCACGCACATACACACACAGAAAAACCAACACCAAAAAAACACACACGCACACATACAGGCACGCCCTTCATGAACCAGGCCCCAGCAGCGGAAAAGACGAGGCATTGTAAAAATATGCCTGCAAACATGCCTTCAAAGGCAGTTTGTTGACATTCAAATACGCCTTCCTTTTCCAGGCATGTATACAGGCTATAATAAGTCCTTCACTAAGCCTAACAAAAAATTCCATACCCATGCACATTTCGCTTCTCAAATGAGACCTGCAATGAGGCCTCTTACTAGGATGAGAAAAGATCCCGCAGACATGCCTCTTTCCCTTCATAAAATTGGCCTGTGATCAGCCCTACTGTGTACCCCACAAAAATACCATAGATGTGCACAAAGGGCATGCAAACTTTCTTGCCTTAAACAGGCCTGTTGACAGTCCTATTAGTAGAAGGCAGAATTGACGTTCATAGCCATGCACTTGTCACTTCTCCGATTAGGCCTGTTGACAGGCCTCTTAAGGGAAGGTAAGACAGATGCTGTTGTTTATGAAACCACATGTTTGTTATTTGTCGTACAACAACTATATCACGTGATAGCCGAGTAGGTAGCATGCCCAACTATGAGTACTGAGGTCGCGAGTTCGATTCCCGCTGCTGGAGGTTAAAAAAAATAGTTATTACAAATTGTAATAAATATTGTATTAAAAATTTATAAAAAGTAGGAAATCATTTAATATGGAAATAATTCGCATATGTTTTTTTTTTTTATTTAAGTCCTTCTATAAATGCTCTTTTGCAGGCCTGCAAGCTGGTCTGCAGTAGCAATGCCTCATAGAAGGCCCTTGTTATTAGGACTCCAAGCAGGACATACTAGGCATGCCTACTGAAACGCCTTCAATGAGAAAGGGAATGTGCAGGCCTTGCCTGCCTATGACACCCTATGTTAATTTGAAATGAAGACTGCATTTGAAGGGTAGGGCTTCTGACTGCCTTTGCAGGCCTGTAAGAAGGCATGCAAAGCCCCATTTTTTGCTGCTGGGGCCATACCCATACAACACATAATGAAATCAATCTTTTTGAATATGAACATAATGCATCCTCTGCTTGTTGAACGCCAGAATACGAGTATGTACAATGGAAAAAAAGCAAATATGATTTGTGTTTGTATAATTTTTGGGGTATGCAATTTTATCCAAATCTATTGAAATTCACGCCAGGGACCTTTCGCCCGCCCTCTACCTAGCATGCCCTACTCAAACTGATAAATGGAAATTGACAAAGAAAAAAAATTCACAAATATTATTACAAATGAAGAAGGTACGAGTACGAGTACGTACCCGTTGTTGTCCCTTTCAGGAATCTATGTATAAACAATATGCTTAATATTTTTATTTCGAAATTCAAGGAATTATGAGTTTCAAGTGGATAAAGAAATAAAATAAAGTAAAGAAGTGTCAGAGATAATAAAAACAAACATTGTCAACTCAATTAATAGGGCCAGGCTGGAATGAGGGTTTGAATTACAATGTGCGGCAGCACTTTTGCCACACGCGAGCTATTGTATATTTTCATGGAAATTAGAGCAGATGAATATAGAATTTCCTACTCGGAGAGGATATGAAATTTAAATAGCTAAATTCGTTATGTGTTGACTGTAAAATGATATTAAAGTAGTAATACAATGTACTAGAAACTCCATTCTAATATGTTTATTTAAATTGGCAAAGTAAATTTATATCAAAAACGATTAACTATTACACACTGTGAGAAAATGGAAAAAAATTAAGGAACTTGGGGAGTGAACTAGTGCCTGTTGTAGGTCTGATCGAGAACAACATGACCCTGTATACCAAAGTTCCCTTACAACCTTAAAATCTTGTCTTGCGGTTCAAAAACCAATTTTTAGGATCTTTAAGAACTGACTGAGTTATAAGCTCACAAGTAAGAAAAGATGCTAAAACCCGGTTTTTGAACCGTAATTTAAGATTTTGAGGGTGTTAGGAAACTTTGTAATACAGGGTCATGTTATATTCGAAAATGCACTAGGTCATTACCCAAGTTCCAACCGACGTTTGTTGAAAATGGTACCATTACTGTTTACTGTAGCCTTCCGCATGATCATCTCAATTACGATGTTAACGAGATCGCAAGACAGACTATTGCCTTGTCTAAAGTCTCGCTTGGTAGAAAATGGCTCTGTCAATTTTCGCTGAAGACTTCGTGTCAGTCAGTGTCATTCCGCAAAGTCGTATCTTACTTACTTACTTACTTAAGTGGCCCATTAAAACTTACGAACGTGGTTCATAAATTTGAGGCCTGAAGTATCAAAGAATTCCACACGCTTCGGTCTTCTGCGTGTGTTCTCTAGTTATTCGTACCAGATGGTGGCACGTCGCCTACCACTTGGCCCTTCCAACGGAGTTTTGGTCTACCTGATCTTCGCCGTCCTTCAAGTTCGCTTTCAAACATCTTTCCCGCAGGAGCATTTACATCCATCCTGGCAACATGTTCCAGCCATCGTAGTCGTTGGATTCTGACTCTTTAAGCTACGTCGATGTCGTGGTAAAGCTAATACAGCTCATGGTTCATCCGATGGCGGAACTCTCCGTCAACACAGATAGGTTTATATATTTTTTGGAGTACTTTTCTCTCGAATACTCCCAGGTTTTGTATGTCCGTTGTCGTAAGCACCCATGATTCGGCAGCATACAACAGAATGAGTAAGATTAGCACCTGGAAAAGCTGTTTCTTAGTATTCCAGTATTCCGAGACAAGGTGGTGTTACTAAAGTCTATTGGCGAGCACTATTCTCCGCTTGATTTCTTAGCCGACATTATTTTGTTGACGGAAGATCCGAGGTAGTTAAATTCATCTACTACCTCAAAACAATACTTGTCAACGTTCACCGTGCGTCCAAATCGAGAGGCTCTTTGTTCGTCGAAATCATTATTTTGTTTTGGACTCGGATCGCTGAACCCATTTTTGCTAACTCCTTTTTTAGTGATGAGAAAACTGCAGTAACATCCTGCAGATTTCGGCAAATGATGTCTATATCATCGGCATAGGCTATTGGTATGTGGATCTTGTGGAATATGATGCCAGACATGTTGACATCAGCCTTTCTCATCATCTACTCCATAACTATATTAAATAGTGCACGGGACTGGCTATCACCCTGCCTGAGACCTCTTTCCATGTTGAAAGGTCCAAAGTGATCATTACCAATATTAACCGAGGATTTTATGTTTTCCAAGGTATATCTGCAAAGCCAAATCAGCTTTGCAGGAATACCAAACTCAGACATGGCCTCATATATCCTATTCCTTATCGGAGTGTAGAAGGCAGCTTTGTAGCCGACAACGAGGTGATAGGTGTCGATCTGCTTTTGATGAGCTTTTCCCAGGATTTGTCGTAACTTGAATATCTGATCCGTCGTGGCTTTGCCTGGTCTAAAGCCGCACTGATAAGGTCCTATCAGGTTTTCCACAATTGGCTTTAGACGTTCACACAATATGCTCGAAAGGACCTTGTATGCAGTTGGCAATAGGCTTATTCCACGGTAGTTCTTACACTCACTACGATCTCCTTTCTTGTATATGGGACATAACTCCAATCCCTGGGCATGCTATCCTCCAGCCAGATTTTCTCCATGAGCTGATGCATGCTCCTAATCAGCTCCTCTCCACCTGACTTAAACAATTCAGCCTGGAGACCATCGGCTCCAGCTGATTTGCTATTTTTAAGGCTCCTATCGCACTCTGGCTCAGAGGTGAACAGTTAATACTATCGTAATGGATTGGAGTGATGTGCGTATCCAGCAGATTTCTGAAATGTTCATTCCACATCTTCAGAACATTATCCGGATCTGCCACTACCTGGCCATCGCTGTACTTGCAGAAGGGCAACCCTGTTATACCCATTCTCGCCTTAACTCTCTCTTACAATTTTCGGGCTTCCCCTCTACTTCGGAGCACTTTTGTGCACTCATCCTGTCTCTTCTTCAGCTCCTTCTTTTCCGTGTAAAAAGACGAGTTGCCTCTCGTCTTTTCCCACAGTGCCGTTCACGAACATTAAAAAATTTCTTACTTCCATTCTAGAAACTTTTTGAATAACGGAACACCCGATGTATTTAGAGTGTTACGTGCATTGCTTCACTTATGGATCAAAAATTACTGATTAGGTTGAGTATGAAAGGTCTACTCTATGAAACTAGATCTCTCGTCGACTGTCTGATCATTGTAGTGTACATCGTCAGTATACATCAAAAAGTCTCAAGTCCTTTTGTTTGTGAAATGGACTTAATGGTGCCAAAGTGTCTCAATCTATGCTCTGGTGTAGGATAGTTGGGTGAATGATATGAAACTATTCTGATAGTCAAGTTGTTATTAAAGTCCTGCAGCCAGTTTATCTGAATTCAAAATCTGCCCAAGACAGTCGCAGATCTATAAATTAGATGAGCCAGGAGTAAGATACAGGGACTTACCAGGGAAGTGCAGAACGAATGAGCTTGCAAGACGAGGGACTAACTTACAAGTTCCAATGAAACTGGAACTAGCTTTCATATCAACTTGTAAAAACATCCTGCGAGAACGTTGTTACATAATTATGCATCGGAAGTGGTCGAACAGTATCAATTGTGTGCATGCGAGACAAATCTGACCATCGGAGGAGATCTATAAACATAGTGACAACAAAACTAAATGATGTATCAATACTTGTGCTACGTCTTGACCAGAGATTGTTTTGATAGGCAACTATGTTAAAGGACATACCCAATGACTACTACTATTGAAGATATCATAAAGAGGGAGGGAAGAATACAATGAACATTTTCTTTATAAAAAATCCGTACAATCCTATTGGAGAATGATAACAATTGGATCTTAAGATTGACTAGACACTAGTGTGAAGTTGCTATTGACATCATCGATGGGGCCACTTTTAAAAGAAAAGTAGATTAGTAAGATGGGAACTAACGGGAATCGTTCCCAGCATAATAGCCACGTATTCAAAACAACGTGCTATGGTCGGCTCTAACTAAAGCTTCTAAAAACTGTAACAGTTATTACAACTACATGTTACAAAAATTTTCCAAAATATTTTTACTATTCAAGGATCGTGTATACTTTCACTATCCTTTTTCTGTTAATAATTCCAAACAATCTTCATGGCAATCTTTGCTTTAATACATTTTTGGAGTATAGTAGTATCAAGAAAGCTATTGTAAATTATAAAGCCATACAAAGTCTTAAAAATTGTACGAAGCGGATTTAGGATACAATAACTTCAACATAACATATGGTAAAAAAAAAAACAAAATTATTCGCAATTTTAATTAAAACTCCAACGAATACCAATACCAACACTATAGTGAATGAATTCCCTAAAGCGAACTACATACAAACTCATGAACTATGGTACGAATACCGCGTAATAATTTATTTATTCAATTGAATTCTTTACAAAGCCATTAACTCGTTCAATGAACTACAAATTGGCCATGTCGTTCGAAGCAACATCTAAATATTTAATGATGTGACCCATATTCATAAACATTACTATGTTCCATTCAGCCTACCACGATAATGGCTGAACATAATGAAAGGATTAACCCTCCTCTCGTTATACGATACGCAGCTATAACTGCTGCCGAACGTCTCACATAAGCTACTCGCAGCAACTGAGTAAGCAACATTCGCTCCGTATGAATTTAATATAATAATAATAGACTACATAGACCCAGATACTCTTTTTAGTTATCTTCGTTAAGTTGAACGAATGTTTAATGTTATGTGTAACAATAACAAAAGCATAGCGCATGCTCATAATGCAACATGTGGATGGTATTTCTCTTAAATTTAAACTGTGGATAACTCTCTTCTTTTCTTACGCTGATATGCGTGAGAGTAGTTCAAGATGTGGCCGTAATTTAAACATTGGCATATTTTGCATTTATCTCTTTACACTGGTATCCTCTTTAGCTAATTTATGGATTTATTATGTAGCTTAAAAGCATTTTCATTTCAACCTCAATAAGCTGTTGTGTGTGTGTGAGTGTGTGTGTAAGATGATTATACAAGGAATAAAGGATTCAAATTACAAGTTTTTATTATTGTTGTCATTGCTGTTACCGTTGTCGTCATCGCTATAGCCGCTATCGTCGTCAATGTTGTGATTATCCTTTGGCAGTTTTGCTTTGGTTGTCTTTCTTATATCTGCTATCCTTCTTTTTCTGTGCTTAATTTTTTGCTTAATTGTCATCCACTTTGCAATTGCCGAGTGGTTTTACATTTGTGATGATAGTAAATGTATAGCTGCTATACACACACACACACACTCAAACTCGCATTATGCTCAACCGCGGTGTATGACATACATAAACAGCCGCCAATAGACTCATTCATAACCAAGTACATAGTACTTGACTTATAGCTACTATTTTATGCCTGTAGTAGTCGCAGCTGTAGTAGTAGTGGCGGTGGTGGTGTAGTTCAACACAAGATGTCAACAACTTGCGCTAATAAGTGACCTTGCCAATTTTAGCTGTAAATAATTTATTTTTGTTCATCGTTCTTTGTTGCCTCTGTGGACGGTGATGATGACAATGATGATGTTTGTAGGTAGCATGTTAATGACGTTGGCGATGATGTGATGGCTTCCCCTTACAATGCCGTTGATTTGCGACCATGTCCGCTGTGTCTACATTGAAATTTCGTGGTATTCAAAGCCAACCACGCTAACTGACATTTGCATGTATTGTGAGTTTGGTACATATTCCAAATAGTCAAGTCAATTTATTTTGGCAACAGATATACTGTGTGAGTATGACCTTTAAACATGATTGTAATTAAAGTTTACGGAAAACCATGACGGCTATTACGTGATGATTTCCAATATGACTATAGTTATATAATATATTTTAAGGACGAAAAAATTTCGTCGACTCGAAGAGAGATATATACTGGGGTGTTTTTGTTAGAGCGTCGAATGTTGGCTTCTAAAAGATCAATAGTCATAGATTGATCAGCATATACGAGAAATTTGATGTACTGCAAAAAACGTAAAGCAAAGGAATCAACAAATCACACGAACGGTCCATTTCTAGAGATATTTCGGTTACCAAATGTTTGGTTCCACAAAGTGTACGGCATGTTGCGACGTCTTTTTTGGACCATTTCTGAACCATGATTCATAGTGCATAACGCTACATTTGCCTGTAGCGTTCGCCATTCACAGTAATGTTGGCACCGGTTTCCAATTTAAAGACAAATGGGCCGATATAGCCTTCCGATTTTGCTCAAATTTTGACCATAGCTGTTTTATAACTAGTGATACTGAATTTTTGCTGCCAACCTAATGTGTAATATTTAGTAATAGATCGTGGCGAAGGCGAATGAATAAAAATCACTATGGATAAAAATCACATCAATATCTCGATTCTGTTTTCGATCAGAGACAGATCACAAAACTAATGCTGTATAAAAGATATTGAGTATCTTGCATAATTGGAGACCTGGGTAGGTCATTCCAGACGATGGTGAACCAATGTCCTTTGTATTGTGCCATGGAAGCAGTTCACTCCTACACATTGAATATATTCCGATTCTCTTTTAGATCAGAGATATGTTACAAAGTATAATCGCTATAAAAAGTAGTGGCTGTTAGCATATTCAGGGCAAAGATTGGTTACTCCGGGCAATGGTGAATAAATGTCATTTGCACAACGCCATAGGCATTAGGAAGAAATCGCTCCTATACATAGGATATAGGATATAGGATATAGGATATAGGATATAGGATATAGGATATAGGATATAGGATATAGGATATAGGATATAGGATATAGGATATAGGATATAGGATATAGGATATAGGATATAGGATATAGGATATAGGATATAGGATATAGGATATAGGATATAGGATATAGGATATAGGATATAGGATATAGGATATAGGATATAGGATATAGGATATAGGATATAGGATATAGGATATAGGATATAGGATATAGGATATAGGATATAGGATATAGGATATAGGATATAGGATATAGGATATAGGATATAGGATATAGGATATAGGATATAGGATATAGGATATAGGATATAGGATATAGGATATAGGATATAGGATATAGGATATAGGATATAGGATATAGGATATAGGATATAGGATATAGGATATAGGATATAGGATATAGGATATAGGATATAGGATATAGGATATAGGATATAGGATATAGGATATAGGATATAGGATATAGGATATAGGATATAGGATATAGGATATAGGATATAGGATATAGGATATAGGATATAGGATATAGGATATAGGATATAGGATATAGGATATAGGATATAGGATATAGGATATAGGATATAGGATATAGGATATAGGATATAGGATATAGGATATAGGATATAGGATATAGGATATAGGATATAGGATATAGGATATAGGATATAGGATATAGGATATAGGATATAGGATATAGGATATAGGATATAGGATATAGGATATAGGATATAGGATATAGGATATAGGATATAGGATATAGGATATAGGATATAGGATATAGGATATAGGATATAGGATATAGGATATAGGATATGGGATATATTCAGATTCTCTTCCACATCAAAGATATATCATGAAAGATATGTGATATAACTATTATATAATTTGCATAATTGGAGGTCAAGATTGACCACTCCGAGCAATGTTGTATAAGTGTCCTTTGCATCACGTCATAGGCCATTTTGATTTAGATCAGAGATAAATCAGAAAATATGTGAGGTATAAATGATATTAAGTTTTAGCATAACTGGAGGCCTAGATTGCCACACCGTGTAATGATGAATGAATGTCCTTTCCATTACACAATAGCTCCATGGACACCGTTTACTCGTATGTATAGAATATATACAGATTATGTTTCAGATCAGAGATTAATCTGAAAGTATGTGAGGTATAATTTACATTGATTATTGGCATAATTGGAGACCAAGATTGCCCACTTCAAGAAGTGGTGCATGAATGTACTTTGCCACATATATAGGATATATCCTGATTCTGTTATCGATTAGAGACATATCACAACGTATATGTGGTATAAATGATATATAGTATTAGTATATTCGAGGGCCTAGATTTGCCAACCCGGACAATGGTGAATGGATGTCTTATAATAAGCGATAAAAACAAAATTGAGTATCACCATATTTAAGGACTTTGATTTTCCTCTCCAAGCGATGGTAAATAAAAGGTATACTAGGTTGTTGTAGGTTGTACAATTAAAGAAAACAATTGTACTTTTTGGTACAATAAAAAAAATTGTTGGTACAATTCATTGTAAGAAGGGCAGGATAAGTGTCTGGTAGAGTTAGATCTTCGTTTGTCGATAGAGGACTTTATCATTAAAACGCTTGCTCAGGGCATAGTAGCAGCGGTTTGCGATCAATACTCGTCCCTTGAGTTCCAGGCTGACATTATTAATTTTGTTTATGGCGGCCCGAGGTAGACAAAATCATCTACCACTTCAAAGTTATAGATGTCAACGTTCACGTAGCTTCCGAAACGAAATAACTTAGTTTTTTTCTCATTAATCACCAGAATCACTTCTGCCGAATGCTTCTTAAAGCTCAAAAAGGCCGCAGTAACATCACGCAGTTCTCGGCCAATGATGTCTATATCATCGGCATACGCGAGCAACATATCACTTTTGTTGAAGATGGTACTATTCCTGTTTACAGCAGCCTTCCGCATGATCATCTCTATTACGATGTTAAAGAGATCGCATAACAGACTATCGCCTAGTCTGAAGCCTCGCTTGGTAAAAAATGGTTCTGTTAGATTTGTGCCTATTTTCACTAAAGACTTCGTGTCAGTCAATGTCATCCCGCAAAGTCGAATTAACTTCGCGGGGATACCAAACTCAGCCATAGCATCTTATAGTTTCTGTCGTATCGGACTGTCGGATGCAGCATTGTATTCGATAAACAGATAGAAGGTGTCGATCTGCATTTCTCCAGGATTTGTCGTAGTATGAATATCTGGTCGGTCGTGAATTTACCAGGTCTAAAGCCACAGTAAAAAGGTCCAATCAGGTTCGCCAGAATGGGCTTTTGTCTTTCACATAACACACTAGACAGGACCTTGTACGCGATGGGTAAAAGGCTGGTCCCGCGTTAATTGGTACACTCGCTTGGATCGCCTTTTTTAAGCACAGGACATAAAACACTCAGATTCCAATCAGCGGGCATGCATTCGAGCTTCATATCTATCGCTGTTATTTTTTCTTTTCTTTCATAGACGCTTTTTTCCGCCTGAATAGGTGTGTCATCTCCATCCTCTTCTCATTATACGTCACAGCCCGCGTTGCCATTATATACAGTAAGAAAAATTGTATACAGTACCAAAAATTTAACCATAAATTTTAGTTTTTAGTCCCAAAATTTGTACATTGTACCAATTTTACTGCTTGGTGCATCAAATTGTACTTATTGGCACAATAAATTATACTATTTGAGATCTAATACACCATGTAAACAAATCTGCAAGACTTGTCAGTAATTTTTTCCTCCTTCCTAACATACCTACTCCCCATCTTTACCATCTAAGGGTGGTGTATGAGGGAAATACTAGTAGGGGTCGGTCACACTTTGGAGCTGAAGATTTCATAAAAAATTATAAAACTAAAAAAAATGTTATGGGGTTGAAGATAGAAAGTGAATATGACCTGAGAAACTGTTGTGGTTGAACAAATATTGGTTGCTGGTTATACGTTTGACTGCTATAGGGGCATCAGTTAGAGCGGTGGGAGCAAATTTAAAAAAAATGTCTGTATGGTAGCCCCCTATGGTTTGAGCATTGGGGGTAAGTATGTTTATGGAAAATGTTAGGTGGGAAAAATTACTGGGGATAGGTCATACATTTGAAGCCTCTAGGGGCAGTTACGGGACTTTTTGTGGATTTTTTCCCCAATACGAAAAGTTTCTCGTTAAAAACCGGGGGCTCGATTTTGATTTTTGACCCATGATTTCCTGGCAAATTTTCTTCGAATTCATCGTAGATTACGATTTCATTAACCGCGTGTTCGAGAAAAAAAATTGACCCACTCTGATAACCATATATCATAGCTTACTAATGAGCTTGTATGGGAGACACAAGAACCTTATTATACCATGTGTCTGTGACATAATCAAGCAAATACAACAACCTAAACTAAGTTATTATTCTGCGACCACTCCTTTTAAGCGTCGCCCGATAGTCAATTTGTTTTGTTAAAACAATTGTTTATCTGTTTTTGATAACATGACATTATAGGATTTCAGTCTATAATGAATCATAAATTCGTAGAAATATTTAATGTTTTTTAATTTTTTCCGCATTAAAAATACACATAATTTTGTTATGCTTTTTTCTCACATTTTAATTCTTTATTCCTTTTGACGCATTACCTTTAAGAAGAACATCCAGACCAGAAATTTTATTTATTCTAGCACACAGTATCCATGGCTTTACAATGTCCTTGGCTTATGGATTCCCCAAATTTCCATTGAACTTTAAACACAACAATTTTAAGCATCAAATTGAAATCACAAAAAAAACCGTTAACGCACTTAATATATACAGATGTTCACAAACCTTCCAACGAATAACTGTCTCCCCCGTCATCCAAAAAGGCCATACATATACGTGCTATTCAGAGGAGTATTGTCTTTTGTGTTATGTTAGTAGGCTTAAATATTTGCCCTACAACAGGATGTGTAAACACATCGCAACACAAACTGTGACACACACAGACACGCGAGCACGCAACAACATCACTATGACCTTTAAATCGTGTTAACAAATTGTTGACATACAACCAATGAATCCTCCTCGATGATAACCATAACAACATCTCCTCCACTTATCTGTGGGCGCTAAGGGGAGACTTCTCCCCCCTCTCCACAACACAACCATCGCTAGCACCGTACGAAAGCCAACAACATGGTAACAAGAGCTGAGGCATAAACGCCCATTTGTGTTAATGTTTAACCTAAAGGACGACGTTTACATATTAATTGTACAATGACTTTAAGCCAAATGCCGCGGCAATACAGTAACATTTCTTGTTTTTTTTTCTGTTGTTATGTTTATTATGATGGAAAAACAAAAACAAAAACAGATATATTTTAAAAATTTACTGACGCTTTTTTTTACAACGTTGCAGGTCTATCACCAATTTCAACGCAAGCAACAAAACGAGACATGTCCCTTTTAATGTTGTCGCGGTTTGTCGTTTTTACTTGTGGTGATGGTGTCTGTGTGATAGTCGATGGCAGCAGTACTTACGTTGTTGTTGTTATCGCTGCTGCATATAACAATGCATCGCTTTGGTCAGCTTTTAACGAGGTTGACGATAATGATGATGTGTTTGATGGTGTCACCAATGGTGTTGTTGTTGTTCTTGTTGAGCATTTATTAATTGCTCTTTGTTTTTTGCACGTAAGCAATTTACATTTAAATTAAACTCATTGTGAGAGTAAAAGAAAACAGAGTAGTCCAGCAGAGCACCCCATCATTATCATGATTAATGCATCATAAGCTGAAATGATAAGTTTCGTTTTACATAGAGACGCAGAATTTATGTGTGGTGATGGCCAAGACCCCTTTCTCCCACAAGTGTTCTCTTACTGATGATGTGAACTTTCACTTTCGCTTTAATTACGTCAATCTATGTGTGTGTATACCATTACATGCTACCGATGTCTATGTTGATGGCAATGTGTGTAAATTGCAATGAAATGCGTTTTCGCCAATATAATTGTTATGCCCTGTACATTTACCTGAGTTGCTCTCTTGAGTGACACACAGACGGTGAAGGCATAATTAGCTAGCAGCCTTTGTGTGCTAGGATAATTTGTACAATTTGCAGTTATATTACCAAGAGCAGCTACTAAGGCTACTTATGTGAACCACACACACACAATATATAAGAGGTGTGAAGCGTTGAATATCCTTTGTCTTAAGTTCTATTTTTGTAGGATTAGGTGTTTACATGAAACAAGTGTGTGAAATGCGTCTATGTATGTATGTATATTGCTAACAGAGATGCTCTTACATACTCTAAGTTTTCGCAATCCCTGATTCCTCGTTAAACCATGGTCAGAACACGCGACTATCTTGGAGGTGAACTAGATCGATTCCTGCCATATTCATTTAAAATTTTTCGATCGGCTGCTTCTTGGTTGTTCGACAACAACTTCGTAGTAGTCGGGTCAATCGCCAGACTAGTAAAAGCTTCCCAAACTGCTGACATGCAGAACCGTCATTAGACTGTAAGTCTCTTGTAAACCACTTACATGTAAGAAAGTCTCCCATATCTCATACATGGAATGTACAGGAAAAATAAGTAAGCAAAACCATACAGATCTCGTTTTGGCTGAGTGGTGGCAATTCTACTCCGTCACCGATGACAAAATAGACAAAATTTAACGAACTAGGGAAGTTAACTAGTGCATGTTGTAGGTCTGGTCGAGTGCAACATGACCCTGTATACCAAAGTTTCCCTACACCTCAAAATCTTGACATACAGTTCAAAAATCATTTTTTCGGATCTTTCCTCACGTATGAGCTCAATTGACTGAGTTATAGTCAATTCTTAACCGAGTTTTAATTTCTTAACGAGCAGAGTACAGATATGTTTACTAGAGTTGGTCAATTTGTATGGAATAAAAAAAATTATCAAAATCATAATCTGCAATGAATTCTAAGAAAACTTGTCGAAGAAACGATTGGTCTAAAATCAAATCAAAGTCGAGCCCCCGGTTTTTTCCCAAATTTTTCTTCACCCTCTAAGGGGGCACCCATACAGAAATTTTTTTTCTATAAAATTTGCTCCCACCGCTCTAGGGTGTGAAGATAGGGGTTAGGTATGTTCGAGAAATATGTTAGAAGGGAAATACTACTGGGGCACAGTGGGGAAAAAAAAGTTTTTTTGGACATTTGAAATTTTAAGCCGCAATTCTTAACCGATTTTCAAAATTCTTTTTTTGTATTATTGGAAACAAAATTGTGCACAGAATGTACGTTTTTTTTATTCTGAATTCCTTACCGTTATTTTTTAAAATTTGTCAAAGTCGGTGCAAAAATAATTTTTGACTTTAATGTCAAATATTTTTTGGATAACGTGTCCTAAAAATTCCGAACTGATCTCAATTAATGTGAACATATGTTACGAATTAAATTCAGTGAAAAAATAAGACAGAAAATTTTTTTTGGATCAACTGCAAGGAAATGTATGGAGGCATTATTTTCACACATTAACTCGGTGTCCTGCTCATAATTATTATCCGATTAGAACAAAACCTTATATACAGCCTAGAAAAGTGTTAAGAAAGTCGTCTGTAAAAAATAAGCCAAATCGGCGAATGTCACCATGCTATTTTTTTGCATATGTACCAAAATAATGCAGTTTTAAAATTCCCATAAAATAAAATTTTTTGTTTACAAGTAGGCTAAGTGGTGTGCTTTCAATTTAAAAAAACTAATGCCATAATATGTTACATCATCTGCCAAAATAAGGAAATTTGTTAAACGCATATACAAAATTTAAATATATTTACAATACATAGGGCTTAAAATCGCAATATAAACATTTGATATGTATTAGTAGGCTTAATTATGTATGCCTTATGATATTTTGATACAAAAATGCAAATAAGAGGGTGTAATTAAAATTTTTCCAATTTCTTCAGCAAATATATCGATTTTTGGGTTAACTTTAGTATTGAAATTTAAAAAGTGTTGAAGCGTTTCACAAGTTTCCTTATATTGACAGTTGATGTAACGTATTATGGTATTGGTCTTTTTAAATGAAAAGCACACCACATAGTCTACTTGTAAACACAAAATTGTATTTTATCAAAAGTTTAAAACTGCATTATTTTGGTACATATGCAAAAAAATTGCATGCCGACCTTCACCGATTTGGCTTATTTTTTACAGACGACTTTCTTAAAACTTTTCTAGGCTGTATATAAGGTTTTTTTCTAATCGGACAATAACTATGAGCAGGACACTGAGTTAAAGTGTGAAAATAGTGCCTCCATATATTTCCTTGCAGTTGATCAAAAAAAAATGTTCTGTCTTATTTGTTCACTGAATTAAATTCGTAACAAATGTTCACATTAATTGAGGTCAGTTCAGAATTTTTAGGACACGTAATCCAAAAAATATTTAACATTAAATTCAAAAATTATTTTTGCATCGACTTTGACAAATTTTAAAAAAATAACGGTAAGGAATTTAGAATAAAAAAAACGTACATTCTGTGCACAATTTTGTTTCCAATAATACAAAAAAAAAATTTTGAAAATCGGTCAAGAATTGCGGCCTAAAATTTCAAATGTCCAAAAAAACTTTTTTTTCCCCACTGTGTGGGGGTCGGTTGCAAAAATATGGTGGGAGCAAATTTCTTTTAGTTTTTTTAATAAAATTCAGATTTTGGTATGGTAGCCCCCTTAGAGGGTGAAGATTTGGGAAAAATGTTAGCAGGGATAAATGACTGGGGGTCGGTCACACGGTCACATATTCGAACCCTCTAGGGGCGATTCCGGGGCATTTTCGGGGCTTGTTGTTGATTTCTTCCCAATACGAAAAGTTGTCGTTAAAAAACGGGGGCTTGATTTTGATTTTAGGCCCAAGGTTTCTTGGACAAATTTTCTAATAATTCATCGTAGATTCTGATAACCGCTTGGTCGAGAAAAAAATTTGCCCACTTTTACGTTTACTCCTTAATTGAAACACGCTCTTCCTATCTGCGACTATTTTTATATTTCTGTGCTTACAGGTGGGGATTGCACCTTTTAGTGCAATCCTTGTAGTCCTGAACTTTATGATATCCTCGAACTCATTTCCTCCATAGACACTTAATCCTTTTAAAGAGCATTTTCGTCTCATTCCTTCGCTCTATATATCGTCCCCCCGTAATACATTTTCCCTACCCACAGGGTGGAAGCAAATTTTATAAAATTTTATGGGAGTATGGGAGCCCCCTTAGGGATAGGGTGATAGGTCTGTTCAGAAACTAGTAACCCTTCAACATTTGTAAAAATTGCGATAAAACTGGTTATTTAGACTACAACTATATTAAATTAAACTTTGTACTGAAAGGTGTGAAAGGTGGACGTTACTTTTAGCCCCTCGCATGCATTTTTTATAATTTTTCACTAAAATGTTAAATACTGATCTTGAATTGTTTATATTAACTGAGAATATTGTTATGAATCCCCGTAAAGGGGAATTTTTTGAGAGGTAGAAGTAGTTTATGTCACCTTTCACCATTTATAAAAATTACGACAAAAATTTCAGCTCGATAGCTCTTTAATTGGGGTTGTAATCGCAGGGATACACAGACGGTCACCCCTAAAAACAGCCCCAAAAGGGGAAAGTTTTGTATGAGAGACGGGAACAGTTTTAGTTCGATTTTGCTCATCTTAAAACTCAATCTCCTCTTTGAGAATAGAAGCCAGCATGCCAATTTTTCCTAAACTATGACCGTGATCGCATCAAAAAAAGGGAGATATGAGTATTTTTTGACCAATCTTGCTCATCTTAAAACTCAAACTCCGTTTAAAGAATAGAAACCAACAAAAAAAATTCAGCTCAATAACTCTTAAACTACGACTGTAATCGAAAAGGGGAATTTTGTGTGGGAGTACTTTTTGACCGATCTTGCCCATCTTAAAACTTAACCTCCGTTCGATATCTCTTAAACTATGGATGCAATCGCGGGGACGGACAGACTGTCACCGTTAATGCGACTCATGTGTTAAATGACATATACTCTCCTACCCGTAGGGTGAGGGTATAATGACTGGGGTCGGTCATGCATTTAACCCTCTAGGGTCGACTCTGAGGCAGTTGCGGAGCTTTATGTGGATTTTGTTTCCTTCCCCACCAACTTTGACCACCATGCCTTGCCATTTGACAACACCTACTCCTCCTCCCCCAAATTTTGGGTCATGCATTTTTTCCCCAACCATACAAAATTAGTGGGTGGTTTGTATCGAATATGACAACTCGTGCACTGTACGCAACCTAATGGGAACGTTGCAGTTCCGGAGAGAACGAAATGAAATGACTGTAGGATTCCCTAACGAAATGGAATATGGTACAGGAGAGCTGGTGTATACATAGACATAAATAGCTAAATGATTTATTGATAAAAACTTGTATTCTATTACATTTCTTTCCATCACTTTCTTCTTTACATCGCATAATCACAATGAATTAATAGATTACCGCTGTAGTGTGAGCTGGTTTTCCACTAGATCAGACGCATTTCAAACCAAACATACTCAACATTGCGCTTCTCACATTTGCTACCATTGAACAACGGGGACCGGCCGTGGCATAGTGGTTACAACACGCGACTACCATGCGGGAGATCACAGGTTCAACTCCTGGCTCCAGTCATCTTGAAAGAAAAAAAAATAATAAATAAATTTTTCTTTCATTGTCGGCTCCCCTCGAATGTTGTTGAAAGCAACTTCGCAGTATAAGTGTCGAGTCAATCGGTGTGTCTAGTTAGAGCTTTTCAAGCAGTGACGTTTGCATTCGTCGATAAACAAGTAGATGCCGTTAGTTGTTAATCTTAAAATAGAAAGCGTGTAAATTCACAACAACGCGAGAAGCTATCCCATATCTCATTCATAAGGTGTAAAGGGAAATTAAGTTTTTAGTTGAACTGATGTTTGCTATCGTTGCCCGGGGAATTCGCAATCTTTCGGACATGATATGCTCCTTGAAGACCTCCTCAAAGAGAATCCTGTTATTCCCAAGTAAATATTAGGATTTATAAACCCAAATAAAAAAGATTTCCCATTCGCACCAACCCCTCCCCTCCCTAACAAAAAAAAAAACGTATATGCAACCCAAAATTTCAAATAAATAAAAGGCAGGTCCAATCATCCTTAATTTTTGTTATTAAAATTAATTTAATATTCACTGACTGCGGAGAACTCAATCCGCACTAATTCCCTCAACGTTTCGTAAAAAGCATTTAAATCAATTGTACTTTATTCGATACAATTTACTTTCTCTCTCTCTCTCTTTGTTTTCCATACAACCACATTCCATAACATTGATTTGGTTATTTCGTTAACCCTCCCCAACCCAGAAAAATAACCACAAACTTCCAGAGGAGACGACTAATTACTCAAATTGTCACAAAAATGCATTTAGATTTCCATTTCAGTTGACCTTGAATTGAAGCCAGAGTGCAATCAGGGATCTGTGTGTTGCCACACATCTAGGGCTTTAAATGCAATTTCGGCCATTTGATGCGGTTATCACTGTCATTGTAATTGTAATTACTATTAGCCTCATGTTAGCATCATTGTTGCCATTGTATTAGCAACTATTGTCAATTGTTGTTGTCACTTGTTGTTGTCGATTATGCCATTGCACTCTCTGCTGCCACATAGAGCGAAACGTATACAAAACAACAACAAATAAATCGAATTCTAACTAAATAGATGTTAAAGTACACACAGTATTATAGAATTTATTACAATTTTTGTGGTAATAATAACTGGCTTAGGTATTGGTGTGTGTGTGTGTATGTGTGTGTGTATGTGTGCGTGAATGTTGTACACAATGTTGTACATGTTGTCTTTGTTATGGAATTCAGACCCGCTCGTGTTCTGTAATTGTAGCTTTGTTATAGTGTGTCAGTGTGCCAAAAAAGGATCTGTTGGGATTACAAGTATGATGCGACGACATTATTTGTGTGTCTGTGTGTGTGTGTGTGAGTATTTTTCTAATTTCGTTTCATCATTTCAAAGTCAATTTGGGTTAATTTATGCAAAAATTTGTTTAAATTTAAGCTGTTGCTGAGTAATTTGAGAATATTCATAAAATATTTATGCGGCTAATGCAAACATACAGTGTGACGACGAGAAATTGTGATGCATGAGAGAAAATAATGTAAAGACAAGAACAAGGTATGGAAGAGTTTTTATGCATTTGTATAAGTAAACATACTTGTATTTTTAAAACAGTTCTAGGCAAAACCGAACGCACGCCCTCACAAATATAAGGTTTATGTTTATGTGTGTGAATGTGACACAAGCATACGTGTCGTTGCTATCACAGCGCTCTAAAAGAGACTGATTGACTGAGACTTTGAATCACACATAGCTTCGCGTACGTTTAATTTTCTAACGTGTCTGCATAAAAATGTGATAATTACCAGCCTCGCGAGGCTAAAGGCTGCCTGAGCAATACAAATGCGATCCCCAGATTAACGACAATACGTTTAAGATTGACCATGGTCTAATTCCAACTTATCTTTAAAATTATAGTGTTTATATAACACATAATATAATTACATTTCCTTTACCTTTGCATCCCCTTCAACTATGCCTTCCTACAATCTTAACCGCTATCTGTAGCAACAGCAACAACAACAGCACCACCACCAGTTTTCCTTATAAAACGTGTCCCTACTCGTCTAGGATGTTAAGGCAATCACTTGAAACAATAATTTGTCTTGCCATTAGCTTAAGAATGTTTCGCTTTGCCATTGCTATGTAAATTTATATTAATTAACTCTGGCCCCTAAGCAAAGCAAATGCCATTAAATGTTATGAATGACCAACTATTTGTTTCTAAATTATGAGTCCCCTTTGTCACCAGTCCCACTCCCACTCCCCCTCCCCCTTCCTCCATACATTCACGCCAACGCTAGAAAATACATTTGCATTCATATGGATGTGGAAATAAATTTGTGTAAGCGTTGTTCATTCTGCTTCCCACATCAAAGCAGACAAATTCCTTGTTGTTATTATTATTATTCGCAGACACTAATTAGTTGAACAAAGTGAAATTGTCTTGGAAATTTTTGTTGTCATTACTGTAAAACAACAACAGCAAGAAAAACACATTAAACCCACAAAATAGATGTAGAGCAAAGACATTGGAACGTATCGTATGTCCGTCTTAGACTAAAGAGAATAATTTTGTATTGACCCATACTGAGAAAGGGGACTATTAAAGGATTCCTTTAGTTATTTGCTGTGTGTTTAACAATATTGAAAATATGAGGGTAGTATGGTATGGCAAAAGTCTGATATCATTTTTGTTAAAGATATATTTGGTAGATTGAGTAAGAGGACAGTTACTCCTATGATGAATGGGTTATGATGTAAATAACATTAAAGAAAATTCACTTAAACGTTATTTGAAAATAAAAATTAAATTTGATTTCTCGCATCGAGTATTTAGAGAATTCTTTTAAGAAGAACTAAATGTATTGGCAAAGGACTTTTTTAAATTATTTGATTTGGAATTGGGACTCAATTTGGGACTCAATTCTGAGAATTGCACGTGAAAGTTGCTCCAAAAATAAGTACGTCTGCATCATTTGTTTTTTCAAGTTGGCTGCATTAATAATTGGGACTAAATTCTGAGAATTGCACGTGAAAGTAGCCCCAAAAATAAGAAGTTCTGCATCACTCTTTTTGTCAAGTTGGCTGCATTAATAATTTCATGGTCATACGAATTTTTTTGCTCAAGGTGGATTTTTATCACATTTTTAATATCACAGTACAACACATGATTTTGGGACTCAATTCTGAGAACTGCACCTGAAAGAAGCCCCAAAAAGAAGTAGTTCTGCATAATTTGTTTTGTCAAGTTACATGCCATAATAATTTAATATCGATTTGAAGTTAGTTAGTATCGTATAGGGGAATTTGTCACGTTTTAGGCTCTTTTGTTATATTATTATATGGTGGCGTATGATTATCATAAGTAGTATTCCATGTAAATCATACGCCACGGAGTTACTGCTACAAAATAATTCCAGTTCTAAATCCTTTGATGAATGAAAAAGTGAAACTGTTGCTTATGTAGGGAAACTTTATATAAACAGATTAAAGGAATTGTAATTATTAATTATTTTAAATTTGTTTCAGCTAAATCGGACGAGTGGTTCTCGAGCTATGTCAAACAAAAGAGCCTAAAACGTGACAAATTCCCCTATACAATACAAACTAACTTCTAATCGATATTAAATTATTATGGCATGTAACTTGACAAAACGAATGATGCACAACTTCTTCTTTTTGGGGCTACTTTCACGTGCAGTACTCAGAATTGAGTCCCAAATCAATTGTACTGTGTTATAGAACACTAAGTCCAAAATGTTCAAATTTATCAATTGAATATATTGATCATTTAATCTCTGTAATTAGTTTGACAAATCTAAACTTACCATTGTAAACATAATCCACGGCAATAATTCGGTAATCTGAAATTAATAAAATAAAAAGTCAATAATATTTATAACGAAAATACTGTGATATTTCAGGAACATTTTGAAAGTTTTTTTTTTACTGAAGCTCAACACAAAGGCGCTTTTAGTGGCTTTGGCAGCCCCAAGAAACTAAGAAGGGCGCTGAGGCCTTTTAAGTCACTTTCCCTCAATAAAACAAAAAAACTTACTTAATTTCCCTTTGCACCCCATGAATGAGGTATGGATTAGCTTCTCGCGTTGTTGTGAATTAACACGCTTTCTATTTTTAGATTCACAACTAACGGCACCTACTTGTTTATCGACGAATGCGAACGTCACTGTTTGAGAAGCTCTTACTAGACACGCCGCTCGACTCGAAACTTAATACTGCGAAGTTGCTGTCAACAACATTCGAGGGGAGCCGACAATGAAAGAACATTTTTTTTTTTAATATGACTGGAGCCTGGTTTGAACCTGCGATCTCCCGCATGGTAGTCAAAGAAAAGGAAAAACACAGAATGTTCCTATGTGGTCGGTAGTGAAAATAGGCTACTTCAATTTTTGATACATCAAGTGGGCGTGGCCCCGCCCATTGGACCTAATTTTTGAAAACGCAATATCTGGAGGACTGTTTCACTAATAGCCTTGAAAATTTGTGTGGATGCATTTGGCACCAAAATTTGTGATCCAACAAAAAATGGGTGGGCGTGGCATACATCTTGAAATTTTAAACCTCTGTATCTCATGAACTATCAGAGGTATACAGATAATATTTGGTACATATGTGGTTCGTACAGTTAGAATGATAACCTGATAGGATAAGTACAAAGTGGTACTAATGAGCTGTAGGCTATAAGAGGTTGTGAATGGAAACAGGTACGTGGTACCGTCCATACAAATTAAAATTGATATATCTCATGAACTACTAGTTATGAAGATGACTAAAGACTTAATGTTTGGTACACATATTGTTCATGAAACATGATGAGTTTGTAATAAGAAGAATTGTTATAAGTGATAAGAATAAAAAATGTCATGCGTCTGGGTTGGGTTGAGTTTAGATTTGATCCCACTCACATTGTTTGGAATAAGTGTGATAAACGTTGGGCTGTCAGATGAGCCCGATCGGTCAAAAATTACTCCCACCTCCAATACAAACTCCCCCTTTTTAGGGTCTGTCCCCGCGATTACAGAAGCAGTTAAGGAGCTATAGAGTAAAAATTTGCCACGCAAGCTTCCCTACCCTAAGCGAAGGTTGAGTTATAAGATGAACGAGATCGGTCAAAAACTACTCCCCTTTTAGGGAGTCTGTACACGCGATTACAGTAGTAGTTAAGGAGCAATAGAGCTGAAATTTAGTATGCGAGAGTTAAGTTCTACGATAAACAATATCGGCCAAAAACTACTGGCACCTCCCATACAAACTAGCCTTTTTGTGGGTACCCGCAAGTCTTTGGGGGTGTCTGTCTGTCTATCCCTGCACTACATATTCACTTTGTTTCAAAAATTGTATTTCAACTTTGTTTTCTTTGTTTGAATTTGGTTTTTTAATTATTAAATAATCAACCAACTTCACAGTCGTAGTTTAAGAAATGTTGAACTGAAATTAATTATGCAAGCTTTTAACCCTAAAATCGAGGTTAAGGTCTTAGATGAAATAGATCGGACAAAAACAACTCCCACTTCCCATACAAACTCCCACTTTTTGGGGATGTCCGTCTGTCTGTTTGGTATTTTAAATGAACAATATCGAAAAAATTCTACTTCTACCTCTCATATTCGTAAAAATTGCAGCTTGTTGGGGTAAAAAACCCATTGCAATATTCTCCACTCATATAAACAATTTAAGCTTAGTATTTGACACCTCAGTGCAAGATTATTGACAAAAATGCGATGTGACAGGCTTAAAGTAACGTCAAACTCTCACTATCTCCCCTTTTTTGTGGTACTATGTTTAATAAAATACAGTTGTAGTGCAAATAACAAGTTTTATCACCATTTGTTCAAAAGGTGAAGGGTATCTGAGCTTCGGCATAGGTGAAGATAGTTTTTTCATAAATTTATTGTCAGTGTGGCTTTAGACCTGCTAAATATGACCGACTAAATAATCACACTACGACAAATCCAGGAGAAGACCCAAAAAATGCAGATCGACACCTACCATCTGTTTATCGATTACAAATCTGCATTCAACAGTCCAATACGACAGAAATTATTAGATGCTATGGCTGAGTTTGGTAACCCCGCTAAGCTGATACGACTTTGTGGGATGACAATGATTGGCACGAATTCTTCAGTGAAAGTAGTCACAAATCTAACAGAGCCATTTTCTACCAAGCGATGCTTTAGGCAAAGACGATGGTTTGTTATGCGATCTCTTTAACATCATAATTGAGATGATTATGCAGAAAGCCAGAGTCACATGCTGCTGGCATATACCGATAACATAGATATCATTGGCCTTGTACTGCGAGATGTTACTGCAGCTTCTTCGAGCATTGAGAAACAGTCGCCGATAAGGGTCTGTTGATAAATGAGAGTAAAACCAAGTAATTTGTGTCTGGGAGAGAAAAATACTTCGCAAAATATTTCGACCCATCATTGTAAACGGCGAGTACCGCTGTCTTGGGAACATTGGACGAAGGGGTAACAATGGCCCAGTTCCAAAAGTCTTCGGCACTACACTCGATGGGCGGCACTGAAGCGGGCGACCACAACTTGATGAGATGGACCAGGCGAAAGAGCTGTTTTCTAAGTTTGGTCTAAAGAACTATCTACAGTGCGCAAAAGACCGAAGCGCACTGAATAATTTTTTTAAAAATAAACACAGTTCACAATCATTTGATGAATGGAAAAGTGAAACTGATGCTTATGTGGGGAAACGTTATTTGAACATATTTAAGGAATTGTAATTCTTAATTTTTTTAAATTTGTTTCACCTAAATCGGATTAGTGGTTCTCGAGTAATGTCAAACAAAAGAGCCTAAAGCGTGACAAATTCCCCTATACGATACTAACTAACTTCAAATCGATATTAAATTATTATGGCATGTAACTTGACAAAACGAATGATGTAGAACTTCTTCTTTTTGGGGCTACTTTCACTTGCATTTCTCAAAATTGAGTTCCAAATCAATGAGCTGAAAAAATTTTAACTGTGTACTTTACAGCAACTTTTATGTAGTTGAAATTAAGTAAAAATTATGTTGGCAAAAATCAGACAAAAAAACTTCCTTACTAGAAATTCATACCCACTTTATGCTCCAAACATTAACATTAACCCATCACCAGTCTCTTGACTCGAATTTAAATCAAATCACCTATCCTTTTTCCAACTCTCTAACACCCTACCCTCTTTCTCCTCAAACAACAACAACAACACCCATCATATTTTGTTGTCGTCATGTCCATTAATATTTTAAATATTTTCCTGTTTCAATTGCCCCAAAATAACTCAAACAATATTTGCGGCGGGCAGTAGTAGTAGTGACCGTGTAACAGCTGTTGTCATTTCATCATCACCACAACAAAGCCATAAGATTAATCGACTTGTAACCCTCTTAACATTTAGTAAACCTCATGCTGACGCCCCTCCACCCCACCTCCACAGCAGCGTGGTACGGAAATAACCCAGATTATTAGGATTCCTTTATCTTAATTCAGTTATTTTTGTTGGTAAACAAAAATATTTCAAACATTAGTTTGCCTTTAATTTGGTACAATTATGAAAAAAAAAACACAAGTAGAGGGAGGGGAAGGTCTGACGGCTAACGGGGGCAGAAGTTTGAAAATGTTGGGGTTACCAAATCATCAACGGAACGGGGAAATGTCAAGGGGGTGTAAGAGGTTAACAACAATACAAATATTTCAACGATGTCCTGCAAAAGAAAAAAATACAGCAACAGCAACAACAACAACAACAACACTCGATAACAACAGTAACCAAAATTAAACTAACATTTGTAGCATTTTTTGAAGCTGCTGCTGCTGCCGATGTTTTTGTTGTTGTTATTGTTTTCGTTTGAGTTTTTGCCTTTTGTTGTGGTGGTGGTGGTGGTTGTTTGGTAAATACACAGTTAAAGCCAAAACATACCTCTTCTTTGCAATGTCCAAAAACCAACAATGTTGGCAATATGCCACATTAACAATATCCAACACAAATTGTGATAATAGCCGACCACTTGAGGGTCTATTGAATTTAAACAATGGCCGCAAAGTACAAGCGACGATGTCTAGTTGTAAGATCTATTCGAATAAAGTTGGCCAGTGTTTGTGATTTAATAGTAAATTTACCATAGGCTAATGGGGGTGGGGGGGGATAAGTAGAAAACATAACATAAGTTCATGGCGAATGAAGAAGAAGGCAGCAGATTAGAAAGAAAAGAAGGCCTTTGGTATGTGGGGAAGTTAATATGTCCGCTATTGTAGCTGAGATTTGTAGCCAATTTTAAAGCGGCTTACTTACTTAATTTTCCTTTACACTCCCTAAATGAGGATAGCTTCTCGGCACCTACTTGTTTATCGACGAATGCAAACGTCACTGTTTGAGAAGCTTTTAAATTCATAAATTTATAAAATTCATAAAATTCATAAAACTTATAAAATTCATAAAATTCATAAAATTCATGAAATTTATAAAATTCATAAAATTCAAAAAATTCATAAAATTCATAAAATTCATTAAATTCGTTAAATCCATTAAATTCATAAAATTCATAAAATGCATAACACTCATAAAATTCATAAAATTCCTAAAATGCATAAAACTCATAAAATTCAAAAAATTCATAAAATTCATAAAATTCATAAAATTCAAAAAATTCGTTAAGTTCATAAAGTTCATAAAATTCATAAAATTCGTAAAATACATAAAATTCGTAAAATACATAAAATTCATAAAATTTATAAAATTCATAAAATTCATAAAATTCATAAAATTCATAAAATTCATAAAATTCATAAAATTCATAAAATTCATAAAATTCATAAAGTTTATAAAATTCATAAAATTCATAAAATTCATAAAACTCATAAAATTCATAAAATTCATAAAATTCATAAAATTCATAAAATTCATAAAATTCATAAAATTCATAAAATTCATAAAATTCAAAAAATTCATAAAATTCATTAAATTCATAAAATTCATAAAATTCATAAAATTCATAAAATTCCTAAAATGCATAAAACTCATAAAATTCATAAAATTCATAAAATTCATAAAATTCATAAAATTCAAAAAATTCATAAAATTCATAAAATTCATAAAATTCATAAAATTCATAAAATTCATAAAATTCAAAAAATTCGTTAAGTTCATAAAGTTCATAAAATTCATAAAATTCGTAAAATACATAAAATTCGTAAAATACATAAAATTCATAAAATTCAAAAAATTCATAAAATTTATAAAATTCATAAAATTTATAAAATTCATAAAATTCATAAAATTCATAAAGTTTATAAAATTCATAAAATTCATAAAATTCATAAAATTCATAAAATTCATAAAATTCATAAAATTCATAAAATTCATAAAATTCATAAAATTTATAAAATTCATAAGATTCATAAACATCATAAAATTCATTAATTCATAAAATTCAAAAACTTCGTAAAATACATAAAATTCATGAAATTTAGAAAATTCATAAAATGATAGTCGCATGTCCTAACTATCATGCCACGGAAAGTGGCTGATAATTTGTTAATATTAAGCTTAACGCTCAATTACACAGTTCATTACATGATTTTGGGACGCAATTGTGAGAATTGCACGTGAAAATAGCCCCAAAAATAAGTACTTCCGCATCATTCGTTTTGCCAAGTTAGCTGCATTAATAACACAGTACAACACATAATTTTGGGACTCAATTCTAAGAAGTTTACGTTAAAGTAGCCCCAAGAAGAAGAAGTTCTGCATCATTCGTTTTGTCAAGTTACATGCCATAATAATTTAATATCGATTTGAAGTTATTAAGTATCGTATAGGGGAATTTGTCATGTTTTAGGCTCTTTTGTTTGACATAACATAAATACTATATGGTGGCGTATGATTATCATAAGTAATATTCTACGTAAATCATACGCCACAGAGTACAACAGTTTTATTGTAACTGCTACAAAATAAACCGAGTAC
Organism: Muscina levida; assembly: GCA_964034835.1. Classification (NCBI taxonomy): domain Eukaryota; kingdom Metazoa; phylum Arthropoda; class Insecta; order Diptera; family Muscidae; genus Muscina; species Muscina levida. The sequence continues at coordinate 18,846,181 of OZ035880.1, read as the reverse complement.
AAAAACTGTTGATGACTGGAAGAATAAAACTGTTGCTTATGTAGCGAAACGTTATATGAACAGCTTAAAGGAATAGTAATTCTAAATTTTTTTAAATTTGTTTCAGCTTAATATGACTAGTGGTTCTAGAGCTATGTTAAACAAAAGAGCCTAAAACGTGACAAATTCCCCTAATTTCCTTACTACCTTCAAATCAATATTAAATTATTATGGCATGAAACTTCACAAAACGAATGATGCAGAAGTTCTTATTTTTGGGGCTACTTTCAGGTGCAATTCTCTAAATTGAGTCCCAAATCAATGAGCTGACAAATGTTGTACTGTGTTATTAAGGTCATAGCATATTACGAGAGCGTCTGAGTTATGTGTAATTTTATTTATTACTCATACGTAAGTCAGGAAACATGAAAGTAAGTGTAAAAGCGTGTTTAGACACAAGGAATCTTTCGAATAATTTGTCTTTTCGGAGTGTTATGTATAAGGAATTACTACGACATTCTAGTTGTCGACAACCTTTCACCCAGAAATTTTCTCGCATAGCCTAAGACATAAATTACCGTATTTCATCTACGATTCATGTGTATGAAAGTGAGCACATTTTAGTTTTTTTCTACGAAAGAAACAAAATCCATAAGATTTATATCTTTATGAGGGAAAGCTGAGCTCATGTCCTTAAAACTATAGGTTAATGGTAAAAAAAATGGAATTTTTGCTATTTTTAAGGTGCTGGATGCACTTTTTTTCGTGTCGCTTTGTTCCTCATTTTTTTCACTAGCTACGAATCCACTTTGAGCAGAAAAATTCGTTTGGTCATTAAATTATTAAAGCAGCTAACATGACAAAATGAATGATGCAGAAGTTCTTATTTTTGGGGCTACTTTCAAGTCCAAATCTTAGAATTGAGTCCTAAATCAATGAGCTGAAAAATATTGTACTGTGTTATATAGTATATCATAACGCTGCTGCTTCTCCTAGTCGTTATTGACAAAATTTTGACCAATATTTGTAAACCTCAAGAAACCCTTAGCATAATAACTAACAATTGTAGGGTACCTATGAATAATGTCATTGCCAACTAATCTTGTTTTTTTTTTGTTGTTGTCATTTAAGTGTGCTTTGATTTTGTTTAGTTGTTGTCGTAAAATATATATGTTTTTCCCTTATATGTTCTTGATTTTTTTTCTTCAGGAAGACAAGAAATTTCTGCATTTGCAGCATTGTTGATAAATGTCCTTCCTTGAAGCATTTTTTTTTCTTTAAAGCCATTCTTCCTCCGGAGACAGAGGAAATATATAAGAAAATTGGGAATTGTATGTTCGTTTCGTTTTTTTGTTTGGCCGGAATCTTTTGCCCATATTTGTTTATAAACAATGTTGAAATGTGGTTGATTTACAACCACAAGCAAATAATTGAATACATGCATATGTATGTGAGTAGTGAATGCAAGTGACCTGAATATATAAATGTCTCTATCAAGTTCACATTATAAGTTATCTAAGGAAGTCAGTGGTTTAGGAACAGGACACAAGTGTTGGCAGCAAATTTAAATTAAACAATATAAGCGAAATCCAGTAGAATTAATTAAAATCGTAATTTTTATAAAAACACACTACAAATCATATGTTAATAGGCTCTGCAGTGCAAAATTTTGAGAATTGCATTTGAAATTAGCCCTAAATATAATAACTTCTGCATCATTCGTTTTGTCAAGTTGGCTGCATTAATAATTAAATGGCTATACGAGTTTTTTTGTTCAGCGTGGATTTTTAAACTTTCATGTTAGAGAGAAGTATTTGTGAACCACTATATGTAGCAATAAAGTATAGGGACAACGTTCTCTTTCCCTTTAACTAAGTTAAACTCTAACCTAAAAATTCATCCTAAAAGTTCTAAAAATTATGCCTAGGTGTCTATGATTATTCACCTAAATTCCTACCAAAATAATTTCTTATTAATCTGTTAATACATAATAATTGAGAATGAACTTGAAATTGTCAATTTGTCTTAGAAACTTTTTGTATTACTTATATGTATGTATGTTTGTTAAACGTAATGCAAATTCCAGCAATGCCATTAAAATGCTAAATAGAAATATGTAAACTTTACTTGAATATTGTGTACTCTCTTCATTGTTAGGAAATAAATAAATGGGGGTGGGGTGAGATGGGGTAGCATGAGAAAACGGCAACCAACAAATTCCAAGCCAACACCTCGAATAATAAAAACTTTCTGTTAAGACGTATGAAAAGGAAAGGGTAAGAGCATTTGCATGATAAATGTAATACTCTTCGGCTATTTAATATAGGATTTAATGGCAGACGGATACCCCCAAAAATAGGAGTTTTAATAAGAGTTGTGTTTGTCCGTCTTAGAGCTTTACTTCCACTTAGAAGACAGAAGCCGGAATACCAAATTTCAGCTCGATAGCTCTTAAACTACGGCTGTAATCGAGGGGACAGACAGACGGACACCAACAAAAAGGGGGTGTTTGTATAGGAGGTTGGAGGAGTTCTTGTCTGATCTTTTTTATCTTAGAACTTAACCTCCGCTTAGAGGAAAATAGCTTGTATATCAAATTTCAGCTATATCACTTAAACTACTGCTGTAACCGGTGGAACAGACAGACGGACATCTCCATCTTAGAACATAACCGCTCCGCTTGAGGGATAAAAGCTTGCATACCAAATTTCAGCTCGATGTCTCTTAAACTTCTGCTGTAATCGAGGGGATAGACAGGCGGACATCCCAAAAAGGGAGTGTTTTTATTGGAGTATTTCTTATCTGATCTCGCTCATCTAAGATCTCAATTTGTGCTTTGAGGATAGAAGCTTGGATACCAAATTTCAGCTCCATACCTCTTAAACGACGGCTTTAATCGGGGGTTCAGACAGATGGACATCCCCAAAAAAGGGGCGTTGGTATTGAAGGTAGGAGTAGTTTTCGTCCAAACTTGCTCATCTTAGATCTCAACCTTCGCTTAGAGGATAAACGATTGCATACCAAATTTCAGTTTGATACCTCCTAAACAACGGCTGTGATCGGGGGAAAGATAGAAGGATATCCCCAAAAAGGGGGTGTTTATATGGGAAATGGAAGTAGATCTTGTCCGATCTTCCTCATCTTGGATCTAATTTCAGCCCCATAGTTTTTTAATTACGGCTGTAATTGAGGGGAAAGACAAGTTGGAAGTTGGACCCTTCTTGAAAAATTTTTATATTGGCCAAATAAATGGACAGATTGTAATGAAATTATCACTGTGTGGTAGTGTCCACAAGGCCTTAATCAAAGGCTACATGAAGACATTGTTATAAAATGGGGCGTGGCACCGCCTACACAAACCGAAGTTCCATTCGGTCATGTCTCACGAGCCATTAAAGGTACGAAGCTGTGTTTCGCCACACTTGTTACTGGTATAAGGAGGATTACGTATTGCTGGACTCAATAACTGCACGTGAAAGTAGCCCCATAAAGAAGAAGCTCTGCATGATTCGGTTTGTCAAGTTACATGCCATAATAATTTAATATCGATTTGAAGTTAGTAAGAATCGTATAAGGGAATTTGTCAAGTTTTAGGCTCTTTTGGTTGACACCACTAGCTGAAACGAGTTACAATTCCTTTAATCTGTTTATATAACGTTTCCCTACATAAACAACAGTTTCACTTTTCCATTCATCAAATGATTTCGAACTGCGTTTATTTTGTAACAGTTACAACAAAACTGTTGTACTCCGCGGCGAATGATTTACGTGGAATATTACTTATGATAGTCATGCGCCACCATATAGTATTTATGTTGTCAAAGAAAAGAGCCTAAACGTGACAAATTTCTCCACCATACAAAGTTCAAATCGATATTAAATTATTATGGCATGTAACTTGACAAAACGAATGATGCAGAACTTCTTCTTTTTGGGGCTACTTTCACGTTCAGTTCTCAGAATTGAGTTCCAAAATAATGTGTTGTACTGTGTAATTAAAAAGACCGATTGAAATGAAATTTTATCTGTGTGAGGTGTTGTCCGTATGGCCTTTACACAGACTACAGGAAAACATAATTAGACAAAAGGCGTGGCATCGCCCACACATACCGAAATTTCTATCGATCATATCTCACAAGCCATTAGATTTATAAAGATGATATTTGCTACATATGTTACTGGTAAAAGGAAGATTACGTCTCGCTGTGAAATGGGTTAGTGATGGACTAATAAATAATCGTACTTTTAGAATGCCAGAGGCACAAAACTGTTTACATCGCTCAAACCAAGACGATAAGGGCACAATCAAAAGTTGGGATGAATACACGATACGAAGGGATTTTGCGAAATTCTTAGTTTTAGGAATAAACAGGGCGAAAGTCGTACGATCGGCCAGACCATACAGCTAAATTTAAAATATAAAAATAGGGGATAAAATTTAAAATTTTAGATAAATAAAACGGGACAAAATATACAATTACAATAAGTGGCTGTGCGATAAGAAATAATTTTTTTTTAAATTACATCTGTATGGATGTTTTTTACTCTTACTAAGTAATTTGGAGAAAAGAACATATTTTTCTAAATTTGCATATTTATGGTATACATAACAAATAGAGATGGCGTAACTAGAACCGCCCAACCAGACCAGATAGCTAAGGCTAACTAATAAAAATGTTATAATGTTTTAAGAGTATTGCTTTTAATCTCACAAAAATTTATGGTAAGAAGCAGCGGAGCTACGTGAGCTGGGAAAGCTAGTTAATGAATAAGTTTAATTTCGACAGCTCTTAAAGAACGGCTGTTATTGGAGGGACAGGCTTTCTTGTACCAAAAATTACTTTTGAAGTGCCACAAAGTACTTTTATTATATTAAAAAGTTCTTTTACTGTAACAAAAAATAATTTTATAGTACCAGAAAGTACTTTAGTTCTTTTATTATGCGAAAAATTACTTTTATTGCATCAAATCTAACTTTTATTGTTCTAAAAAGTTATTTTATTTTAATAAAAAGTTTTTTTTAATGTACGAAAAAGTACATTTACTTAAGCAGAAAGTACGTTTGCTGTACCAAAATGTACTTTTATTGTGACAAAAAGTACGCTTATTTTACAAAAAAGAAGTACTTTTATTGCATAACAAGATACATTTCTTGTATTACAGAGTACTTTATTGTAGAAAAAAGTACTTATTGGACCATAAAGTACCTATATTTTACCAGAAAGCAATTTCACCGTTCCAAAAAGTACTTTAATTTTTCGTATAATAAAAGTACTTTTATTGCATTAAATGTTACTTTCATTGTTTTAAAAAGTCCTTATACTAAAAAGTACTTTTATTATGTCAAAAAGTACTGTTATTGCATTACAAGATACAATTATTGTATCATAGAGTACTTATGTCGTAACAAAAAGTACTTTATTGGACCATAAAGTACCATAAGATCTTTTATGTTGCAGAAAGTACTTTCATTGTTCCAAAAAGTACTTTTATTTTTCGTATAATAAAAGTACTATTATTGCATCGAATGTTACTTTTACTTTAGTAGAAACTACTTTTGTAGCACGTAAAAGTACTTTTATTGTGTCAGAATGTACGTTTATTTTACAATAAAAAAAATACTTTTATAGCATTAAAAGCTACATTTATTGTATCAAAGAGTACTTTCGTTGTAACAAAAAGTAATTTATTGAACCAAAAAGTACCAATATTGTACCAAAAAGTACTTTTTTGTACCAGAAAGTACTTTAATTTTTGCAAAAAGTTTTGTTATTGTACCAAAATGAACTTTTTTTTAGCAGAAAGTACTTTTATTGTACCAAAAAGTGTTTTTTTTCATAAATAAAGACTTTTGTTGCACCAAAGTACTGAAATAGTACCCAACCGTACTTGAATAGTACAAAAACATTATTTTATTGTACTAGAATGTACTTTTGCTGCATCAAAAGTACATATATTTTGTAAAACCGTCGTGTTTTTATACCAAAAAGTACTTTTTCTATATCAAAAAGTACTTCATCTATATTTAGAAGTGATCTTATCGTTGCATCATTAAAAAGTACTTTAATTGCATCAAAATGTACTTTTATTGTAACAAAAAGTACTTTTATTGTACCAAAAAGTACTTTTATTAGATCAAAAGGTACTTTTGACACATTAAAAAGTACTTTTATTGAAATCAAAAGTTTTTTATTTGACTACAAGCAATTTTATCAATTTCATTCTACCAAAAAGTACTTTTATGGTACCAAGGAGAATTTTTATTGTACCAAAATGTACATTTATTTTGCCAAAAATATTTTTTCTGTACTGAAAGATACTTTTCTAATACCAAAATGTACTTTTTGTACAAGAAAGTACATTTATTACGTCAAAAAGTACTTTTGTTATTTTAAAAAGTACTTTAATTGTATTAAAAGTGCCTTTATTGTATTAAAAAGTACATTTAATTTATCAACTTTCAAAATTTTTTGTTGCAAGTTGTACATTTCTTTTGCTATAAATTACTTTTATTGTACCGAAAGATCTTTTTTGTAGCAAAACTACATCTATGCATCAAAAAGTACTTTAATTTAACCAAAAACAAATATTTTATTTTAATAGAGTTATATTTTTACAACACAAAATAATTTTATTGTATCTAAAAGAAACTTTTATGTATCAAAACTTCATCTATTGCACTATAAAGTACTTTAATTTAATGAAAAATATATTTTATTTTAGCATAAAGTACATTTATTGTGGCACAAAGTACTTTTCTTGTACCTTACAATAATGTTATTGCTTCTAAAAATACATTTGTTGCTCTAAAAAGTACTTTTGCTGTATGAACAAGTTGTTTCATTGTCACAAAAACTGATTTTATTGTATTAAAAAGTACTTTTATTTTATAAAACAGTACTTAAATTGTAGCAACAACAAAAAATAAATAACGTCTGCTTTAAAGCTAGGCTTAAAGTTTTTAATTAAACTTAGATCAATTTCTTATAAATCTAAACAGCATAATAGTATTTTTGCCATTTCTTTGCATTCCAAATAAATGTCTTATTCATACAGAATTTGGACATCAAGAGAACTTTAGTTTAATCTCTAAAACAACAGGTGACAATGCTGTCTATTTTTGTTCTTTAATTATATTTAAAAAGAACTAACGATTAGCTCTGCAAATGGGAAACAAAATATTTTCTCATATCACCTTTCAGCATTGTTGTATTTCTAGCACCATTTTTCGATTTAAAGATAACGATTTGTGTGTCGCTAAAAAATAGCTTAATGAAAACATTAACTAATTTTATGCATAAATGCTTTCAGATAAGAAAAATATCACAAAAATATCAAATACATAAACATACACTAAAATGTTTAAGCTTCGTCTTAAAGTAGATATAGTGCTATATTAAAATTTTGAAGATGAGACTTGTTCATGAGCACTTTTTTTCAAAATGTATATAAAAAAGTTGTATAAACCCGTATAGTCATTTTATGAATAAGACCGTAAATTTTATTAAAAATAATTTTTCTTCACCATATCAGAAGAATATCTTAGTATCGAATACCCGTATGTAGTACATCTTAGCACTACCTCACATGTTTGTTAGTTAGTTATGCAGAAATTAACTATTCCTTACTATAATAAGCCAATGTAAGCCTTTTTCTTATTTGCCTAAATTCGAAGTACTTCTGTATTAACTTCTTCAACCTTTTTACGAATTCTAGGTAAGCCCCTCTGTAGTTGGGACTCTGTTAATTTGTATACCTAATAACAAACACCTTATGGCCTATAAATTTGCAAGAGTACCACTTAACTTTAGTTTCCTACTGCAACAACGCATTTATCAACAAAAAAACATTTTTGTTTTAATTTCACCACCATGTGCCATAATTATACTGTCTTATTCGATTATTGTATTATGACCGCATAACAAATCCAGTTAGAAAGTAATTACCCAAAATGTCAGCACAATGCAGTTTGATTTCTATTGACCTTGAGCATAGTTTTCCATAAATGTTAATGACCAAATTTGGCTTTAGAAATGCCATTAGTTTGGCACTAAATGTGGTCATAATTGTCATTGTTGTTGTTGTTAGTGATGTCAGTAACAGTTATGCTGCGCTTTGTGTTCAACTGATGACAGTGATAATGATGATGCTAACATCAATTGAAATTTCACACAAAAATGTTGGTGTTAAATTTCAATAAATTATATATAATATAAAATATTGGAAAAAAAATTGCCGTTAAATTTCATCAAGTTATGCAAATTATTAAATAAATTGTAGATATTTTACTTTTAGTTTGCATTGTAAAAGGTAGCACAACATTTTGGGTACAATTAACCCAATATTGCTTAACATTAACCTCCACTACCTCCCCCAAATAACATGTTAAGTCCTAATTATAACATGCTAACTCGTTGTCAATTCCATTGCATGTTTACGATTTACGGTCACACATTAACTTCATGTGAGTCACCTCTTTACGATAAGGATTCTTGTTGTTAATCACAGTCATAAAACAGAGTTAGTGTCTTCGGAAGCGTATACGCAACTAACTACACATGTAGTACGTGCTCTATTCAAATAAAGTATACGTTTAAGTTATATACGCTTAAGTTATATTTGTATTGAGTAAGATGTGTCACAACAACTTACTACACCTACCGAGTAAATATCCCTATTAAACGTAGTTTTATTAACATATTTGGAGGCCACTGCGATAAAAGGACATAAAATGGTATCCTTTATATGATAGACAATATTATTACACCCCATTCACTTGACAGGTGTTTGCTCGTAAACAGGTAATTGTACGTTAATATATTGTAAACTTTAGAAAATGTTGTTATTGCGGAAATGTGTAAATGTGTGTTAAAGAAAGCGTTTGGTTGGGTTGATTGGATTAAAGTTGTGATTTACTCTGAATCTTGGAATCTCTTAAAGAATCTGGTAGAAATTTAAAGTATTCGAAGTTATCCGCATAAGGACTGCAAAGGCAGTCAGAAGCCCTACCCTTCAAATGCAGTCTTCATTTCAAATTAACATAGGGCGCCATAGGCAGGCAAGGCCTGCACATTCCCTTTCTCATTGAAGGCGTTTTAGTAGGCATGCTTATTATGTCCTGCTTGGAGTGCTAATAACAAGGGCCTTCTATGAGGCATTGCTACTGCAGAGCATTTATAGAAGGACTAAAATAAAAAAAAAACATATGCGAATTATTTCCACATTAAATGATTTCGTACTTTTTATAAATTATTAATACAATATTTCTTACAATTACAGCGGTAGGAATCGAACTCGCGACCTCAGTACTCATAGTTGGGCATGCTACCTACTCGGCTACCATGTGATATAGTTGTTGTACGACAAATAGCACACATTGGTTCTCATAAACAACAGCATCTGTCTTTCCTTCCCTTAAGAGGCCTGTCTACAGGGCTAATCGGAGAAGTGACAAGTGCATGGCTATGAACGTCAATTCTGCCTTCTACTAATAGGACTGTCAACAGGCCTGTTTAAGGCAAGAAAGTTTGCATGCCCTTTGTGCACATCTATGGTATTTTGTGGGGTACACAGTAGGGCTGCTCACAGGCCAGTTTTTAGAAGGGAAAGAGGCATGTCTGCGGGATCTTTTCTCACCCTAGTAAGAGGCCTCATTGCAGGTCTCATTTAAGAAGCGAAATGTGCATGGGTATGGAATTTTTTGTTAGGCTTAGTGAAGGACTTATTATAGCCTGTATACATGCCTGGAAAGGAATGTCAACAAACTGCCTTTGAAGGCATATTTGCAGGCATATTTTTACAATGCCTCGTCTTTTCCGCTGCTGGGGTGAATTTTTGGGCATATAATTTTTGGCACAATAAAAGTACATTCTGGTACATTAAAAGTATTTTCTTAAATTAAATGAATTTTTTGGAAGAATTGGAAGAATTATAGTACTTTTTACAACTACAGCACATTTAAATCCTTTTTGGCACAGTAAAAGTACTTTCTGGTATATTGGCATCATTAGAGTACTATTTGGTGTAATTAAAGAACTTTATGGTACAATTTAGTAAGTACAGCAAAAGTTCTTTTTGATACAAAAACAGTACTTTGTTTTGCATCAAAAGTTCATTTTGGTACAAAACAAGTGTATTTCGGCACAATTAAAGTACTTTGCGCTAAAATAAATGTACTTATTTTCTATTTGGTACAACGAATGTACTTTTGGTACAATACAATACAATAAATACATCTTTGGTACAATAAAATATTTTTTGGTAAAAAATTTACTTTTTGGTACAGTTAACGTAACTTTTTATATAACAAATGTACCATAAGGCTTAAGGAAAGTGATTTATGGCTTAATGAAAGTGATTTTTGGTACAATCAAATTACAATTAATGTATGTTTTGCTACAAAAAAAAGTACTATTTTGTAAAATAAATGTAGTTGATGATAAAATAAAATTACTTTCTTGTAGGATAAATGTACTTTTTGCTACAACAAAAGTACTTTACGGTACAAAAAAAAATTCTTGGTGGTACAATAAAATAACTTTCCGGTACCATTAAAGTACTTTATGGTACATTGAAAGTACTTTTTGGTACAGAGGTAAATTGGTTATAATCAAAGAACAGTTTGTACTTTGCAGTACAATAAAAATACTTATTGGTACAATAAAAGTACTTTGCGGAACAATTAAAGCATTTTATGGTTAATTGTAAGTACTTTTCGGTACAACGAAATTAATTTGCTGTACAATAAAAGTACATGTTGGCACAATTAAAGTACTTCTTGACACAATTAAAGAACTTTTTGATACAAAAAATGTACTCAATATTGCATTAAAAGTATTTACTTTTGGTACAATAAATGTACCTTTTGGTACAATAAATGTACCGTTTGGTACAACAAAAGTACCTTTTGGCGCAATGGAAGTGCACTTTTATACAATCAAATTCCAATTAACGTACGTTTTGGTACAATAAAGTACTATTTGTAAACTATACTTTTTGCTATAACAAAAGTACGTTTCGGTACAATAAAAGTACTTATTGATACAATAAAAGTACATTTCGGTACACTTCAAGCATTTTATGGTACATTGAAAGTACTTTTTGATACAATAAATGTACTTACTATTGCATTTTAAGTAGTTTTTGGTACCATAAGAGTACTTTTTGGCACAGTAAAAATACTTATCAGTACAATAAAAGCATTTTCGTGTGTATAGAAAGTACGGTTTGGTACAATTAAAGTACTTTTCAATAAAAATAACTTTCTGGTACAATAAATGTACTTTTTGTTACAACAAAAGTAAGTTGCGGTACAATAAAAGTACATTTTAGTACGACTAAAGTACATTTTGTCACAACTAAAGTATTTTTTGGTACAACAATAGTACATTTTGGTGCAACTAAAGCAGATTTTGATGCAACAAAAGTACTTCTTGACACATTTAAAGTACTCTTTGATCCAATAAAAGTATTTCTTGGCACAGTATTAGTACCTTCTGTTGCATTGAAAGTACTTTTTATCACCATGAGTACTTTTTGGCGAAATAAAAGTACTTTTCGATACAAAAAGTAGTTTTTGATGGATTGAAAGTACTTTTTGTTACAACAAAAGTAAATTTCGTTACAATGAAAGTCTTATGCGGTACAACAAAATTACTTATTGATACAAAAACATGTACTTTTTGGTACTAAAAAAGTAATTTTTGATACAATTATTGTATAAACTTTTTGGTTTAAAAAATTTTATAATTAATATACGATTTAGTGCAAAAAAGTACTTTTCGATAAAAAAAATAAAAAGCTACATGTACTCTAAAAGTACTTTTTGCCATAATAAAGTACTATCTGATAAAATAAATTCACTTTTTAGTACAATTGTACAACAAAAGTACTTCTTAGCACAACAAAAGTACTTATTGATACAATTAAAGTACTTTTTAGTATAAGAAAAAAAGTTATTGTAGAATTTTTGGCAATACTTAAACATGTTTCGCAGTGTTACCGTTAAAAGATTTTACATTTCCGTTTTTATTTTGTAAAACTCTATCAAAATTTGTTTGCGGATTTTGTCCCAAAATTTGTCATCAAATCATTCTCTTAATTTACATTCGTTAAACCTACTTTTATCCAGGTGAATAGTTTCCGAGTTTTAAAGTTCAATCAGAATAAGAGAATATAGAAAAATATCCTGTGAAAATTTGTTTTAGAATAGAGAAACATGAAATAAAGAGAACTTTCATAGGGAATTGTTATTCACAATCTGGAAGAAAATTGACCTTTCATACATTTGTAAATAAGATACAAGAATGCACAGGTTTTGTTTAATCTACAGATTCATGTTATGAATACTTTCATTTATGAAATGTGAAAATTTAACTGCAGAATATATCATATATCTATATATATATCTATTGCACGTAAGTCCTTATTACTTACATACCTATTTACTAATTTTCCGCGAATCACCCGACAAAACCCGAATCACAAAACTGACAACGTACTGCTGATAATAATTGCTACTACCGACGAATCTGATTCATCGGTACACTGCCGAGTTGCTGGTACGAACCTGAATTATCCAAAGTACCTGAATTACCACGTTCCTGAGTACCGAAACGATCCAGACCTATCTGACCTCTACAGTTTTGGGAGTATAGTATAAAGTTCCCGATCACCTCAAATCGACCGATTTGTAAAGTTCCCGACTATCTTAAATTAACCTGAGTCTCGAAACCAGTCATTGCCGTCATAGGCCACATCAATACTTGCCGAGGGTATACTAAAAGTTCTCGATTATCTAAAATCGGCCCGGTTACAAATCACCGGACAAGACAACAGCACTATCACTGTATCCGAATCTGAATTGTTTTCGTATCTAAATACTTTATCTAGTAGATTATAAGTTTGAAATTAGATATGGGAGATATGGGAGAGCTTCCCGCATTATTGTGAGTTAATACGCTTCTATTTGTAGGATGACACAACGGAACTCATGCTTTATATACCAAACCGAATGTAAGCTGTATTAGAAATCTTAAGTAGATTTAATCACTGCGACGTTACTGTCGGCAATATCGAGGGAGCCATCGACCAAAGAAAAATTTAGAAGACCAAGACTAAAATCGAACCCTGATCTCTGTTTTGATAAGAGCGTGTTCTAACGGTCATGCTATTATCAGCACCACATCTTTGTAACACATTTCTTTAATTATTCAATTTCCCCAATATTGACCTATTTCGTCCATTAAAAACTCAACATTTTAACATTATAGCCAATAAGAAAGATAGTTAGACCTTAAAAAAAATCAATATCTTCAACTATTACTAAATTAGATCATCCTTCCCCACACCACCCTTCGCAATAAATAATTGCAACTACCTCTAGCCACAACACAGCTAAGAAAACACCCAAAACATTGCCAACAACAATAGATGAAGGAAACATAAGTTTTATAACCAAATAAAAATGAAGGAAAAAACAAAAATGATACAAAACCTAACATAAGCAAAACATAAAAAGAAAAGTGTTTGTTGCCCTATGACAAACGTAGTGTCAACATATTGAAGGTAATGAAGTTTCACATAAAAAAGCAAAATGAAACAAAAACACAACAACACACAAAAACGGAAGTGGCACTGACAACAGCAACAACATCATCAACAATAAGCTAAGTTTTTTTTCTTTTTGTATAGACGAGTTGTGCAGGTAGGAAGTGAATAAAAGTTATGGGAGACAACAACAGAAACTTTGAACATTTTCATTCTTTAGTTTAAGTTTTAAGTTCCGTGTGTACGGTTGGGCTTTTTTTTCGTTGCCTTACCCAAGTTCAAATTAGGTTAACAAAGGCTTTTCAATGTTTCATAATAACTTTGCAACCAGTGAATGTAGAGTGAAAGAGAGAGAGAGAGAGCGCGACAAAAAAGAGTTGTTTCGCTTTATTTCCTTTTTGTTATTTTCAATTTCAATTCTTTGCCTACCACCCGCCGCCATTGTGTAAAACTTTAGTAAATAAAAGTTTGTGTTAGCTATTGTTGCAAAAATATTATTATTTTTTTTTTTCATCATCAACATCATCATATTTTTGCATTGGATTTTTGCAGTGGTTTTGTTGTAGGTTGGAGGCTGTTATTGTTGTTGAAGGTAATAGCTTAGGGTTACTAAATATCCTGTAGCGACTGGGGTTGGAGTTAGCAATGTGGCTGAAAAATAGGGTGCAGTGGAAGGTTTGGGCAGTATTTGCAGTAGAGCCAGCTGTTAAGTACCCGATTGGCGTTTTTGTGCAACATCTAACATAACAACAACACAACTCGAGAAAGACTAGTCCGATTTAGCTGAAACAAATTAAAGAATTACAATTCCTTTAATCTGTTTATATAACGTTTCCCGACATAAGCAACAGTTCCTCTTTTTCCATTCATCAAATGATTTTGAACTGGGTTTATTTAGTAGCAGTTACAATAAAACTGTTGTAATCTGTGGCGTGTGAATTACGTGGAATATTACCTATGACAATCATACGCCACCATATAGAATTGAGTCCCAAAATCATGTGTTGTACTATGTGATGGCAAACTTTTAGTATACGCTTGGCGAGAATTGATGTACCCAATGACTGCAATGACAGGTTTCGGGACTCAGGTTTTTTTAAGATATTCGGGACCTTTACGCATCAGTCGATTTGAGGTGATCGGGAACTTTACACTATACTCCTAAAACTGTATTAGAGGTCAGATAGATCAAGATAGTTTCGGTACTCAGGAATGTGGTAGTTCGCTTACTTTCGATAATTAAGGTTCGTACAAGCAACACGGCAGCGTACGGATGATTCGCGTTCATCGCTGGTTACGATTAATATCAGCACTATGTGGTTAGCTTGGTGATTCGGGTTTTGTCGGGGTTTCAGGTTAATATCAGCAAGTGATGATTGATGACTCGGATTTGTCGGTGGTGTAGGTTTACATCAGGAATACGTGGCCGTTTTGATGACTTGGGTTTTGTTGGGTATTCAGGTTAATATCATAAATTCGGGAATATATCGATGCTTCGACTTTCGTCGGTAAATCAGTTTCGTATCCGCAACACAAGATAGTGTTGAATTCGATTCCGAATTCGCGACCGAACTAATAATTGTGCCCGACGGAGTGTAAGTATCAAAATGCTACAGTGCTAATTTCTAATACAACGCTACAGGAACGAAGAGTATCTTCGTGTACCAAACCGAAATCTGTGCAACCAACGAGTCGGTATAACCAACAGGAGTTGTATTCAACACATCAATGTCTGATTTAACAGACCGAAGTCAGATTCAACTGACCGAAGTCTGATTCAACAGACCGAAGTCCGATTCAACGGACCGAAGTCTATTTCAACCGACCGAAGTGCGATTTAACAGACCGATGTCCGATACAACAAATCGAAATCCTATTTTACAGACCGAAGTCCGATTCAACAGGCCGAAGTTCGATTCAACAAAACAAAATCCAATTTATCAGACCGAAGTCCGATTCAACAGACCGAAGTCCTATTTTACAGACCGTAGTACAATTCAACAGAAGTCCCATTCAACAAACCAAAGTCAGATTCAAAAGACCGAAGTACGATTCGACAGACCAAAGTCAGATTCAACAGACCGAATCCGATTCAATAGACCGGAGGCCGATTCAACAGACTGAAGTCCGATTCAACAGACCAAAGTGGGATTCAACAGACTACAGTCCGATTTAACAGTACGATGTCCGATTTAACAGACCGAAGTACGGATCAACAGACCGGAGGCCGATTCAACAGACTGAAGTCCGATTCAACAGACCAAAGTGGGATTCAACAGACTACAGTCCAATTTAACAGACCGAAGTTCTATTCAACAGACCGAAGTCCGATTCAAAAGACCGAAGTCCGATTTAATAGACCACATTCCAATTCAACAGACCGAAGTCCGATTAAACAGATCGAAGTCCGATTCAACAAACCGAATTCCGATTCAACCGACCGAATTCCGATTCAACAGACCGAAGTCCGATTCAATAGAACGACGTCCGATTCAACAGACCGAAGTACGATTCAACAGACCTAAGTCCCATTCAACAGACCGAAATGCGATTCAACAGACCAAAGTCGGATTCAACCGACCGTAGTCCGATTTAACAGACCGTAATCCGAATCAACAGACTAAATTCTGATTTAACAGATCTAAGTCCGATTCAACAGACCGATGTTCGATTCAACAGACCGGAGTCCGATTCAACAGACCGGAGTCCGATTCAACAGACCGAACTTCCGATTCAACATACCGAATTTCGGATTCAACAGACCGAAATCAGATTCAGCAGACCGAAGTCCGATTTAATTGACTGAAGTCAGATTTAATGGGCCGAAGTACGATTCAACAGACCGAAAACCGATTTAACAGACCGAATTTCGATTCAACAAACCGAAGTCTTATTCACCAAACTGAAGTCCGATTCAACTGACCGAAGTCCGATCCACAGACCAAAGTCTGAATCAACAGACCGAAGTGCGATTTAACAGACCGAAGTTCGATTTAACACACAAAAGACCGATTCAACAGACCGAAGTTTGATTCACCAAACTGAAGTCCGATTCAACTGACCACAGTCCGATTCAACAGTCCGAAGTACGATTCAACAGACCGAAGTCCAAATCAACAGACCGAAGCTCGATTAAACAGACCGAAGTCCGATTCTATAGACCGAAGTCCGGTTCAAAAGACCGAAGTCGGATTCAATAAACCGAAGTCCGATTCAACAGACCGAATTCCGATTCAACAGACAGAAGTCCGATTCAACAGACCGAAGTCCGATTAAACAAAAGAATATTTATTGTAATGGAAAGGGCAGGGGAGATCGGGTATAGAGAAACTTAGCTATAAAGCAAAATGCTCCAAGCAAAATGGTCGATCATTTAAGAGAAAAACCTGGTACTTTTGAAATCGAGTAATAATATCAATACAAATTCTTTATTTTGTAAAGTTATACCAGGATAAAGTTTTGGAGAAAAAACTGAAAGTCTAGCCACGCCCCATCTGGTACCACCCTTTCAAATGTCCCATTCCGCCCACTTAAGAGATGGAGTAATAATATCAATACACCCACCGCGATCGTGCCCAAATTCTGTATTTAGAAAAGCTTTACCAGGATAAAGTTTTGGAGAAAAAACTGAAAGTTTAGCCACGCCCCATCTGGTACCGCCCATACAAATGTACCATTTCGCCCACTTAAGAGATGGAGTAATAATATCTTAAGAGATGGAGTAATAATATCAATACACCCAAAGGGATCTTGCCCAAATTTTGTATTTAGTAAAGCTAAAGCAGGATAAAGTTTTGGAGCAAAATTATGGAAGTCTATCCACGCCCCTTCTGGTACCTCTCATACAAATGTTCCACTCCACCCACTTTAGAAATGGAGTAATAATATCAATACACCCAACGCGATCGTTTAAAAATTCTGTATTTAGTAAAGCTAAATCAGGATAAAGTTTTAGAGAAAAAATCTGGAAATCTAGCCACGCCCCTTCTGGTACCTCCCATACAAATTCTCCACTCCGCCCACTTTAGAAACCGAGTTATAATATCAATATACTAGAAAATTTTATGTTTTATTGAGTTTAAGTCGGGTTTCCCGACTGAAACTTTCTTACTGGGTTTTCTCCTATTCAATATCTACAACTTGGCTTCATATACAAATGAGATATTCCGTACGTTATACCGAGTTATAATCGTGTTAAAATATAGAAGAAGTGCAACTAAACCACCTTGAGCTAAAAAATTCGTATAGCCATTAAATTATTAATGCAGCCAACTTGACAAAATGAATGATGCAAAAGTTCTTATTTTTGGGGCTATTTTCACGTGCAATTCTCAGAATTGAGTCCCAAAGTCATGTGTTGTACTGTATAATATTTTTGTAAAAGTCCAAGTTTAGTAATACTTCAAACAAATCCACTTAGTACAAATTAAAACAGAGATATAAAATATAATCCATCCCAGACTTTAATTCCACCGATAATACAGCCTTTACTATTATCCTTAAAACGACTGACTGCCAAAATCGCATCTGTGGTGGCAATTCTAAAGGATTTCTTAGAAAAACTTAAGTAACAATGAATTTGTTTAGCCTTAAGGCAGACATAAGATTTCTCACACAAACACTCATACGCGAACTTTAACCCTTTACATACACACACATATACCAATAGTCCCCCTCCCACACTCACTCACTCACCCCTACCCCGAACACAACCACACAATTGAGTTCGTCTAGCCGCTGGAAAAATCACAAGGACAAAATAAAAGAAAATTCTACAGAATTCCAAGTAATCAAAAACTGATGGTGTCGCCACCGTAGGTTGGGACGAGTGCAGGGGAGCGAAAGGGAATTGGATGACAACGTCGGCTGTCGTGGCAATGACACAGGTGTCTTCAATTGTTTGCCGGAAGCTGCATATTGCGAACACAAACAAAACGCCATCGATATGATGACAATGTTTATAACCTTTCCGGAGATGGCAAAGGATATTGCTATAAGGGTTGTTGTGTATGTGTGTGTGTGTGTGCTGTAGTCTGCTGTGATATCTTATGATTATGAAAATATTGATGAAGTAGATGGCTGTGGCTGAGCCAAAGAGAAAAGACACGACCCATAAGGTGCAAAAGTTTTAAGGACTCTAAAAGACAACTCAATTCAATGACGATGCCTAAAAAGTTCAAAATCAAGACGATGCTAAAAACTAAAAGTGAGAGGTAGGGAGCCAGGGCGGTTGGGCGAGTGAGGTCGCATGGTTTCGCATATGTGAACATCTGTGGCAATCTCAATATATTATCTCAAGTGCTGCTGCCGCCATATATTTTTTTGTCTTTTAGGGATTTTTCCATTACTCTTTCCCCCTACATAGTTTATTTTACGTTTTTCTTTTTATTGAAACATTTGTGGCTACGCTTATATGGAAAGTATTTCATGTTGAGGTGAAAGTTTATGCCCTTTTGATGTGTTTGATAAGTTTTTATTTTTTTTCCTTTTTCCATTGTCTCTGTTTGTCCTTAGGCTATGAGGCAACACAATTTGATTTAGTTTAGAGGCAGAATCAGAAACAGAAACCTTTTGAATGTATCGAAATGTTAACGCAACAAAGAACTGAGTAGAAAAAAACCAACAACAACTTTAGTCTTTACCTCTTTCGGTTAACAACGATCGATGGTGATGTATCACATAAACTGAAATTCCTGGAAATTTATTGTTTGAAAACATTGCTTAAATATGTTTAAGCCTTAAAGGTCTTCTGGGATGACAAGCAGAAAGTGCCAATGTAAACGCACAGCAATAAAATGAAATTACTTTTGTCTTGGCTCACTCAGCTTCAAGTCATATGCTTTCAGCCACAAAATTAGTTGAAAGGGTTAAGTATAACATTTTGGGATGAAACTGCCGTGAAATAAGATATAAATTTAAAAATTAGTGGACAGTTACAAATGGAATGGGTCGTAGAAGGACTACAGATATTCATATAGGAGAATCATGATTCTCCTAATCATCTCCTTAATAGTTGGCATTATATTAACTAAAATAAAAAAAAAATGGAATTTCATCGAAATTAGCCACGCTTACCGCCCACTGCTCATACAATCCAAAAGATTTTTTCGCATAACGTAAAGTGTTCAAATTTTGTAGATACATTATCTCGAATAAACAATAGATGTATGCCAAGTTATTGCAAAGTCCGCCACGCCCTTAGCCAACCGCCCATATAACCCAATATGTTGGTTTTTGCATAAAATTCTTCATGTTCTAAAAAAGTTCGATAATTATTTGTTTTCTTTACTCGAAAGAAGACTTTCTTTCATTTCATTAAAGGAACAGTAAGGAAGTTCCAGTCTGGAAAATCAAGTTACATATACCCTAACCCTCATTATTACACGATTTCTAAAGTGGGCGGAGTGATACATTCTTATAGGAGGTACCAGAACGGGCGAGGCTTGAGTTCCAATATTTTCTCCAAAACTTTATCCTGTTACAGCTTAAAAAAATTCAGAGTTTGGACACGATAGCGTTGTGAGTATTGATATTATTACTCGATTTATGAAGTAGGCGGAGTGGTACATTTGTATGGGAGGTACCAGAGGGGGTGTTGCCAGATCTCCAGATCATTTCTTCAAAACTTTATCCTGCTTGAGCTTTACTAAATAAAATTTGTTTACGATCGCGTTGGGTCTATTAATAATATTGTTTATCGTGCGTGCGATAAACAACAGTCGGACAGACCGACGGACATGGCTCAAACGGTTTAAAAATGAATCGAATTTGGGTAAAAGAAACCTAGGGTCTAAAGTGACTCCTTCTATGTGTAACACTTTTGGGTCGTATCAAATGATATATACCGTAGGGTGAGGGTATAATAAGAAAATTTTTAGGTTTCTGATAAATCCCTAATTACACTATATATTATACATGGAGGTAAAGTTCTAAGGTAAACAAGATTGGACAGAAACTACTCTCACCTCCCATACAAGGCCTCTTTAATAGCTATCGAGCTGAAATTTGTTATACAACCTTTTATCCTCTAAAGTGATGTTAAGTTCTACGATAAACAAGATTAGACAAATCATTTCAATAATTCTGACAGTTTCGATAATTTGTTAAATTTAAATAAATTCAACAATTCCTATGAATTTCGCTTTTTTAACAATTTCGATGACTCACATGAATTTCACGAATTTCTATTATTTTGATCATTTCAATAATTCTGATAGTTTCGATAATTTCGTTAAATTAAAATAATTTCAACAATTCCTATGAATTTTGTTTTCTTTTTTAAATTTCGATAACTCAAATACATTTAAGTAATTTCGATTATTTTCATTATCTCAATAACTCAGATAGTTTCGATAATAACTTCAACCAATCCTTTTTAACAATTTCGATAACTCAAATAAATTTCAGTAATTTCGATTGTTTTGATAATTTCAATAATTAAGAGAGTTTCGGTAATTTCGTTAAATTGAAATAATTTCAACAATTCCTATGAATTTCGTTTTATTTTTACAATTTCTATAACTCAGATAATTTTCAGCAATGTCGGCTATTTTGATAATTTCAATAATCTAGATAGTTTCGATAATTTCTTTAAATTTAAATAATTTCAATAATTCCTATGAATTTCGTTATTTTAACATCATCGATAACTCATATAAATTTCAGCAATTTCGATTATTTTGATAAATTCAATAATTCAGATAGTATCGATAATTTCGTTACATTTAAATAATTTCAACCATTCCTATGAATTGCGTTTCTTTTTCAATTTCGATAACTCAGATAAATTTCAGTAATTTCGATTACTTTGATAATTTCAATAAATCAGGTTGTTTCAATAATTTCGTTAAATTTAAAATATTCAAAAAATTTCTATGAATTTCGTTTTTTTAACCATTTCAATAACTCAGATAAATTTAAGTAATTTCGATAATTTGGATCATTTCAATAATTCAGATAGTTTCAAAAATTTCGTTATCTTCAAATAATTTCAACAATTCTTATGAATTTCGTTTTTTAACAATTTCGATAACTTAGAAAAATAGTTATTTCGATAATTTTGATAATTTAAACTAGTCGATAATTTCGTTAAATTTAAAAACTTCCAACAATTTCAATTTCGATAACTCAGATAAATTTCAGTAATTCGTATTATTTTGATAATTTTAACCATTTTAGTAATTTCGATAATTCCGATAAATGCGATAATTGCAAATACTTGGGTAATTTTAATAAAGTCTATATTACCGATCATTCACATTGTTGTGATAATTTCGATAGTTTTGCTAATTTCGATAGTAAAATAATGATGATAATTTCGAAAATTGTGGGAAACGTCAATCATTTCAATACTTGCGATAGTTTTAGCAAATTCGTTAAAAGTTAATACATTTTGCATAAGTTCGATAGTTCCGATCAATATCCATCATTTCCAAAATTTAGATACTTTCATTGAGTTTTGAAAATTTAGATCATTTTGCATAATTTCAAAAATTTCTGTTTCTATAAATCGGATATTTTTCGTTAAATTTTAAAGATTTTGACAATTTCGATAATTTCATTAACTTTAAATAATTTCAACAATTGCTATGAATATGGTTTTTTTACATTTTAGTAATTTCGATAATTTTGATAATTTCAAACATTTTAGTAATTTCGATAAATCCGAAAATTCCGATAAATTTGACAATTGCGATAATTGTTATTATTTGGGCAAATTTCGATATTTCCGATCATTCACAATATTGTGATAATTTCGATATTTTTGCCTATTTCCATAATTTGATAATGACGAACAT
Source organism: Muscina levida (assembly GCA_964034835.1). NCBI lineage: Eukaryota > Metazoa > Arthropoda > Insecta > Diptera > Muscidae > Muscina > Muscina levida. The sequence goes on along the minus strand of OZ035880.1, from coordinate 18,823,856 downwards.
TTCGGAAATTGTAAGAACCGTTAATAATTGCACTACTTTCGATAGTTTTAGCAAATTTGTAAAAAGGTAATTACAATTTGCATAATTTCGATAGTTCCGATCAATTTCGATGAATTTAATATTTTAGTACTTCCACTAAATTTGGAAAATTTCACTAATTTCGATTATTCCTAAAAATGTTAATGGAAGTTGCTGATTTTGATGAATTCAATAAATTTTGATCGAAAAATGTCAAAAATTTCTATTTTTAAAACTCAGAAGTTTTTCGTTAAATTTAAAAGATTATGATAATATCGATAATTCCGATAAATTTTAAAACTTTTAAAAATTCCTTTGTATTTCCTTTTTTACACAATTTCGATAACTCAGAAAAAAATTCAGGTATTCTGATAATTTCAGCCATTTTATTAATTTCGGTAAGTTCGTTATTTCCGATAATTGCGATAAATTCGACAATTGGGATAATTTCTATTATTTGAGTAATTTCTTTACTGTCGATATTTCCGATTACATAATTGTGATAACTTTGATAGTTTTTCCAATTTCGATAATAACATAATTGCGATAATTTCGGAAATTGTTAGATACGTCAATCATTTTAATACTTTCGATAGTCTCAGCAAATTTTTAAAAAGTTAATTATTATTACAATTTACATAATTTCGATGGTTGCAATCATTTTTGAAAATGTCTCCAATTTCGATTATTCCTTTAAATTCTAATGGAAATTACTGATTTTCATGAATTCGAAAAATTTCTTTTTCTACGTCCCAAACATTCTGCGTTTTTTTTAAAAGTTTTTAACAGTTTCGATAATTCCGAAAAATTTAAATAATTTTATAATTTTGGTCATTTCGATAATCACGATAATTTTAAAACTCATTAAATATTATTCAAAAATTTAATAAAATTAATCTAAAAAAACCAGCAGATTTCATATGTAAACACTGCTGCACATAACTGCATCTATAGATTATAAAAAAAGAGTGGTCGAATTATATGGTTTTTTTAAAAACAAAATACCCCTATGGGTCGTATAGGGGACCAACAGAAGAAATTAGCTCAAAAATTTCCAATGGCAAAAGTATTTAAATCGAAAATTATTACAATAATATTTTGCAGTCTTATATTGTAAACTATGAAACTATCGTATTTTAACATAGCCTTAACTTCCATTTTAATACTTTTTTAGCTACAGTCATCATACAGCCTAACTACCACCTCTATATCCTGCCTGCCAGCTTTTATCAAATTATCTACTTTCTGAACATCTTCATCAAATCTTTAATTGTCACATCATTGGCAATGCCGTGACAAAACCCTTAAATTGTTCTATTCGAAATTGAACTGTAACCCCAATATCTAAATTAATTAAGGCCAAACACGCAAAGGTGTTTGTGCCAAAGCCGCGCTCTATCGCTTCTGTTTTATTTTAATTGTTTTGTTTTTATTTCCTTTTTTTAGCATCGTTTTTGTCTCTCTCCCAGATTTTGACCAAATTGAAACATAACCTCACTCACCTGATTGGGCGTTTTTACACTCGCAGCAGCCATGAACGTGAATGTTTTGCCAAAACCGCAACAACTACAAAAACAATGGTAGACAATAAAACAATTTCTTGCCAAAAATTGGCAATTTTCATGCCCTGAAGGAAGAGCATGAGCGCGAGCACAACAAAAACCCCTCGGCCGAGGGTAAGGGAAAGCAGATAAACCTAACAACAATAAAAACCAATTTTGGTCACATTCGCACAATCCCAACAACAGCAATAGAGGCATTCTCTGCAGCAGAATTTATGCTGGCGTTGTAAAGCAACAAAAAATTTTGGAGGGAGGAGAGGAAAGACACAAAAGCACAAGACTTTTAGTGACACATAAAAAAGCGTTTTCATGAAAATTGAAACTGCACTGAACTCTCACACACACACATACACGCATTACAGACACATTTACCACACACACACACTCACACAAATTGAATACTCGCCGCACACTTTGCGCTCCCATACGAACCATTAAGTCATTCCTATGGGGAACAGTTATTGTGCATGTCTGATTGTTCACATCTATGATCGCAGTTATGTGCAGGTATGTCTGTATGTGTGCGTGTGAGTTAATCTGCATGTGTTGTTGCATTGCCATGCATGAGAGCAGACCATTTTTTACACTTTTTGTCGCAATCAAATCATCAGAACGAAATTTGTATTCTTGATTTTTGCCTGAATATGGTTAGAATGCAGTTTTTCGAGGAGAATATGACACAGTGCAGTCGACAAGTGGCATGTTGGTTAGAACACGCGATAATCTTGGGTGAGACCAGCGTTCGACCCCTGTCATCTACATTGATTTGATCGGCGGCCCTCTCGATAAGGTCGACAGCAACTTCGCAGTAGTCGAGTCTTGTGAAAGCTGTTCGATACAGCGGACGGTCGGATTCACCTGAAGGCCCGGTTATGTGTGGCTAAGAAAAAAAAACTGCGTTTTCCACTGAAATGTGAGAAGTTCTCTCATTTATGGGATGTAAAGGAAAATAACTTTTCTTATAATTTGGATAATTTCGATAATATGTATAAAACATAATATGAATAGTTTTGATAGATTCGACAATTTGCAATTTTAATTATTTATATAAATTCTGTATTTTTATAGCACATATATTCGTTAATTCCGATAAATTTTAAATTTTTTGATAGTTTGGTAGCTCCAAAAATTTCGTTAATTTTAGTCATTTTGATATTTTGCGAATTTTTACCATTATAAGTTATTTTGATAATTTGGATAATTGCTATAATTTCAATAAATTCGACAATTGCAGTAATATTAAATACTAGCTGGCCCGGCAGACTTCGTCCTGCCTCCAAATTTTTGGAAAATATGTTGAGTGTAGTTGAAATCTTAAATCGATTGGTTTATTTTTTTGACCTCTAAAATATTTCCATTTAAAGGGCGAGGTTTTCCCGCACAAATTCTGTTATACAATTATTATATATTATTATAAGAATTGCTAAAACGGATCAGCAGTGTCGTCCATGATGTGATGAAAACTTACTTATTGATAGGCATATATTCTTAAACCAAATTTTTAAGCCGATTGACTGACATATAACTTTTTGCGCTGGTGTACTGGATGACTGTAACTTTCTATCCTAAGGAGTACGAATTTCCAAAAATGCATTCATTGGGCTCAGCAACCCCATTAACCATATGGTCTGGATGATATCAACAGTTATTCCTATTTTCGTTATTGTCCCCTAAAATTTTGAAATGGGTAAAAACACTTTGTGAAACTCTCTAATTCAGTAGGAAGTGCGCTATTATAAAAGTTAGTCATTCATCTTTAAGCCTATTTGCGGTTTGGGTGACCATCTACAGCCAATCCTTAACTTTCACTGAAATTTTGGGACAAATGGGGTCAACCGTTTTCACAATTAGTGGTGACATCAAAATGTACATCTTTTTTATATATATAGACTTCTGAATAACTATGATGTTAAAATAATATAATAACTATGATGTTTAATGTATCATAAGCTAAAGACCGGCAACTGTTTCCAAACATACATTCAAATTTTTCTCATGCCAAAAAAATCATATATTTTAAGATTAAGTAAAATCGGACAATCGATATTCAAAATTTTCTCATGCCAAAAAAATCATATATTTTAAGTTTAAGTAAAATCGGACAATCGATATAAATTTTCGAAATAATTCAACCCCAGCCAAATCAACTGCGGGTCCATATATACAAAAAAAATCTCATAATAAAACAAATATACATTCTAAATTTCAGTCAAATTGTTTAACTCGTCAAAATTTTCATTATAATTCCACCATAGCGACAGCTACCGGGTCAATTTATACAAAAAAAAAATTTCTCAATGTTTCACAAACATAAATACTAAATTTTAGTTAAATTGGTACATGCATTCAAATTTTCGATATAAATCCACCCTAGCGCCATCTACCGGGTCCATTTGCACATTCGATTTTTTCTAATGATCAAACAAACATAGATTCTGAATTTCAGTTAAATTGGCCCATTCGTTAAAATTTTGATTGTAAACCGACTACAGCGCCACCTACCGGGTCTATTTGTACATAAAATATTTTCTCATGATCAAACGAATATCCATTCTAAATTTCAGTTGAATTGGTACATGCATTCAAATTTTCGATATAAATCCACCCTAGCGCCACCTGGATTTAATTTTTTTCAACACAAACAATCTACGGAAAATTTCGAATCGAATAAAAAAAAATCAGCCAAATCGCTCCAGCCGTTCTCAAGTGATGGTATGACATACGTGGACCATTTAATTTTTATATATATAGATTTTGAAAATTTCGATAAGACGATACTATCGACAATTTAGATAATTGCGATAATGTCAATGATCTTGATAATTTTGCTAGTTTTGGAAATTTAATGAATTCCGATAAATTTGACGATTTGGGAAAATTTTGATAGCCGGAAATTTTAATACTTTTGATAGCCTCAATAATTTTGATAAAGTCAATAATTCTAATAATTTTGAAAATTTGTTTATTTCCGATGTAACTTAGACTAATATCATTAAATAATATAGATTTTAATAATTTTTATACTACCGACAAATTTTGATAATGTCGTACATTTCGATAATTTTCACAATTTATATTAATTTGGTGATTTTAAAAATGTCGATAAGTCTGATAAATTTCGTCAATTTCGATTATTTCAATATTTTTTATACTTTCGAAATATTTTGAAAATTTCACTTATTACGAAATTTATCATAAATTCCGACAAAATGTTAGTGATTTTGATAAATTCGTATAATTTCGATTAGTTTGATCGTTTCTATTATTTTGATGATTTTGATAAATGATAAATCTGATAAATGTCAGTTATTTTAATAATTTCGATAATTCCTTATTCCTACCAATGAAATGTGAGAAGTTCTCTCATTCATGAGATTATCGATACATTTGATAATATCAATTATTTTAATAATTTTGACAATTACAATAAATTTCGATAAATTTTGATAATTCCGATAAATTTCAATAATTATGATACTTTCGTTATATTTTAAAAATCTCACTAGTTTAAAAAATGCCTATAAATTCCAAAGATTGTTCACAATTTTGATGAATTCGATAAATTTTAATCGTATCAGAAATATCGAAATTTCCGTAACTTCGATTAATGTTATTAAATTTAAAAGATATTAACAAATTGTGTAGATACCGATAAATTTCAATATTTTAAAATTTCGATAATGTCGTACATTTAGAAAATTCGATGACACTTTGTATTGAAATTAACATTTGTTTGGTGATTTGAAAAATTTCGATAATTTTTAATAATTTTGTTAATTTTCGTAATTTCGAAAATTTTAATAATTATTACTTACTTTCATTACATATTTTTAAAATTTCACTAATTTGAGTATTCCTCATAAATTCCGATAAATGTTCATGATTTTAATAATTCAATTCATTTCTATTATATTGAAGATTTCTATACTATCGTTACATTTCGCAAATGTTAATAATTCCGATAATTCTAATAAATTTCAGTTATTTTAATAATTTCGATAATTCCTAAAGTTTAGATAGTTTTTGTCATTTTGACTATTTCGATAATTTACGATAATTTTGATTATTTCATCATTTTAATAATATAGAAAATTGCGATGATTTCGATAAACTAGATAATGTCGATAATTTCAACAATTTTTCAACTTTCGATAATTATAAAACATTCGATAGCATAGATAATTGTCAATATTTCGAAATACGCAATAATAATTAATTAGATAATATTTGTAATTTTCATTATTTCGATAGATTATGATAATTTTGATTATTTCAATAGTTTTGATCATTTTGACAAAATAGAAAATTGCGATGGTTTCGAAAAAGTAGATAATTTCGATAGTTTCAACAATTTTGTAGAAGTCGATAATTCTAAAACATTTGATAACTTAGATAATTGTCAATATTTCGATATACTCAATAATTCCGATAATTTCAATAAATTCGACAGATATCGATATATTAATAGTTACGAGTTCCAACAGTTTCGATAATTTTTATAAATTTCGGTAACTTCGATAAGTCTCGATCATTTTCAAAATCCCGATTGTTTTAATAATTTTGATAAATTCCTTAATATTGATAATATCGGTAGTTTCAATAATTTGGATAATTTCGATAAAAATCGATAAATTTAATATATTCAAAAATTGCAATAGCATCAATAAATCTCGATATATAAATAGTTTCGAGTTCCAACAGTCTCAAAAATTTTTATAAATTCGTTGAATTTCGGCAACTTCGATAAGTCTCGATTATTTCGAAAGACCCGATTGTTTTAATAACTTTGATAATTTCCTTAATTTTAAAAATTTCGGTTGTTTCAATAATTTTGAAAATTTCGATAACGATAGCTTAAAAAAATTAAATAAAGCAGGAATTTTAGATTAAATATATAATTTCGATCCTTTTGATATTTCCAATAGTTTTGATATTGTTTAATAAATTTAATGAATTTTGATAATCTCATAATTTCCTAATTATTATATTTCATAAAAAGTTCAAAGGGTCCTTCTTATCGCACCGACTGTACCGCACCATATGTACAAGATGTCTCCATGTTCTAAATTCGCATTTTTGATGAATCACTGGTCCTGTTCGTACACAATAAATACCGCGGACCATGACGTTGAATAGATTTGGAAGTTTTTTTTCCTAAAAATCTCATGTCCACTCCAACCTAAATACCCCAAAGAGCAAATAGATATTCAAAATCATTCATGGAGAAGCCCTTCATGCCGACATTCATCGAATATCGTTCTGAGGATGGGTATGAATTTGGGAAATACTGTTGCTTGTTGTGATGTTGAATTTTTTTGGCAATTTTTTTTTTATTTGTTTTTTTTTTCAATTAAAAAAAAAAATGGTGTTGAAATTGGCAACCAAAGTTTTGTTTTATTTATTTCTTTTGGCCGTTACAGCCAACGTGTTGGATTTTTAACAGTTTCTAAATGAAATTTTAGGAAAACAAATCATGACGAAATATGAATTGCCAGGCAATCAAGAGATCCATATATGTAAAGGTTTTTTTGGTTGTATTGTTAAAGTTGTTGAAGTATTTTGCTTTGAGAATAATAAAGTGACACCGACAAACAATGCGAAAAAAGTGGACACATGAAAATTCAATCAATTTGGACGTGACGTGATTATTTTACATTTTAAATGAGTGACAGTGGGATAGCAATGTGAGTTTGAACTAGGAAATGTTAATGAATGTTGTAAATATGTGAGTTATTCGAGCACTGAAAGCTAAAAAATATATCGACCTGACCCCTTTGTGCGAAATTATCGTAAGTTACAAAACGTACTTAAAGGCACTTTCTAATACAATTGAAGTACCTTTTGGTATAACTAAAGTACTTTTTGGCACAAGTAAAGTTTTCTTTGGTACAATAAAAGTACTTTGTGCTTATACAAAAGTCATCTCTGATGTAATAAAAATATTTTTTAATGCAACAAATGTACTTTGTTGTAAGATAAAGGTACTTTATGGTACAATAAATGTACTTTTTGATATAACTAAAGTTCTTTTTGATACAGTAAACGTACTTGTTGGTACAATAAAAGAACTTGTTAGTAGAATAAAATTTATTTTTGGTACAATAAATCTACCTTTTGATACAAAATACACATTTGTTGGTACAAGTTCTTTTAGGTTCAATAAAAGTACTTTTTAGTGTAATAAAATTTCTTACTGGTACACTAAAAGTACTTTTTGGGACAATAAAAGTACTTCTTCTTATAATAAAAATGCATTTGCACACAATTAAAATATGTTTTGGGAAAACTAAAAACTCAATACAATCAAAGTACAATAAAAGTACTTTTTGGAACAATGAAAATCATTTTCCTTAGATTAGAAATAGAAATACTTTTTGATACAATAAAATCACAGGTTGGTACAATTTAAGTACTTTTGGGGACAATAAAAGTACTTTTTTTCTTTTTGGCACATTTTGTTACAATGAAACCACTTTTTGGTACAACATAAGTATATTCTAATGCAATAAAAGTGCTTTTTGGTACAATTAAAGTACTTTTAAAAGAGCTTTTTGGTAAAACTAAAGTACTTTTTTAATGTATTTTTATGTGCAATTATGTACTTTTTGGTAATCGAAAAGTACCTTTAGAAAAAAGTACCTTTTGGCAATAAAAAATTTTAAGTTAAAAAAAACACTTTTTGGTACAATAAAAGTAATTTTTAATATAACTAAAATACTTTTTGGTACAATTTTAGTCCTTTTTGGTATAAATAAAGCACTTTTTGGTACAATTAAAGTTAAAGTACTTTTTGTTACAATAAAAAAACTTTTTAGTAGGATAAAAGATCTTGTTTGTAGAATTAAAGTACTTGAATGTACAATAAGTCTATTTGGTACAATAAATGTACTTTTTAGTATAATGTACTTTTTGGCACACCTGAAATACTATTTGGAATAACAAAAGTACTTGTTGGTACACTTAAAATACTTTTTGGTACAATAAAGGTTCTTTTTGGTACAATTAAAGTACTTTTTGTTACATAAATGATCTTTTTAGTAAAATAAAAAATTATATTTAAAGTTAAAAAAGTACTTTTTGGTACAATAAAAGTACTTGTTAGTAGAACTTAAATTCTTTTTGGTACAATTTAAGTACTTTTTGTATAACTTAAGCACTTGTTTGTACAATTAAAATAAAAGTACTCTTTGTTACAATAAAAGTACTTTTTAGTAGAATTAAAGACATTATTTGTACAATTAAAGTACTTCTGGTTACAATAAACGTACTCGTTGATACAATTAAAGATATTTTTGTACAATAAATGTACTTTTGGGTGTAATAAAAGTACTTTTTGAAAAAAAAGGGATTTTTTTTCGTTTAATAAAAGGACTTCTTGGCACACCTGAAGTACTATTTGGTACTTGTTGTAATACTTTTTGGTACAATAAAATACAATCCTTTTTTGTACAATTTAAGCACTATTTGTGCAATAAAAGTAATTTTTGGTACAATAAATTTTATTTTGGGTGCAATAAAGGTACTTTTTCGTACAATTAAAGTACTTTTATTAAATAAATGATCCAATAGATTTCTATTAACCCAGAAACATCAAAGGCCATCAATGTCGGACGATGTTATGTACACTAGTGTATTTTACGGTTCTGGTCTCTGATACGATAAATTTTGCTCACCAACAAAAATAGACTATCACATACGGTACACTGTATTCTGTACTAGAAATAGACCAGTGTCTTGAAACCATTAAGATTGTAGTTGGTTTGGAGACCGCCTCCAACTTTACTACAGGGATAATTCCAGTTATATGTTGATGACTCATCAATTACCCATCAATACCCATTTGTTAGCCAATTATGCACATTAGTAAAAAAAAACCTCAGACAATGATTAAAATCACTCACTTACAGTAAACCAGACATGTGTCGCCTCATTTCTCAAAAAATACAACATATTACTTAAACGGTAACTCACTCAAGGTATCAAAGCTATATCTTTTACATTGCACCAGATATATGTTAGTTCTAAGCAATTCACTTTGTATAGGAGGTGCCAAGCCCACCAATTCGATCACGACCTTTTTTTGGAATATTACACACTTTATTGAAAAAGCAACTCACACAAAGTTTCAAAGCTTTCACTTCCATACTACATTATAACTCAGCCCAATAGTATTCTATATGAATGTTGAATACGAATGACCTTGTATGCCACGTGCAACGCCCACACCACACATCAATCAAATACAACCGGTTAGATAGTGTAAAAATTACAGGAAGATCGGTTGAGAAGTATGGCTTTCCAAAAACAAACGTGCAGCGCCATCTATTGAGAATATTTTTACTTTTAATTTCGCAAAACCATCGCGTAGCAATTACGAACAAATCCACCGTAGAAAGTATTCAATTTGATTCTGTCGTTTCTAAGTTTTAAGCGTCCGAACAAACCACGATCCATTTGCATAGTGCCGGTATCCTGCAAAAAGGTTTCAAGTCCACTTTTTGTGAGTTATTGATCATAAAAGTTTGTGTTTTGATACAATAAATACAAAACTATTTTAAATATACATGGGATCTTTTTAGAGGGCATAGACTATAACCTTTGGGACACTTTTACATCTTAAGTCCATTTCACAAAAAAGTGGAGTTAAGCCCATTTTTTGCGATACCGACGATATATATAGATTATGTCTGTAACTTTACAACAGTTGATGAGTGAGCGGTGTAAGAAAAAATACGCATCAAAAGCTCAATTTCGAAAGAGTGGGCTCGATATGTTACGTGCTGGGTCACCACTTGAAGAGGTCATTAGAAACCACTTTCGAGCCTCAAAGAGTCTATATTGATATAATAAAACAAATATGCAGAAGTGGCGGACGGTATTACCAAGTTGTTCATCGACTAAAATCGTATTAGCAGATTTTTTCCTTCTCCCCGACCACTGTACGTTAGCTAAATATTTAATACCAAAAACGTCATGTTAAAAGACAATAAAATCACCACCATATAAAAAAATGCTTTCAACAAATTGATAATACTTAACAATTACAAACGCGTATTCAAATCAACACATTTTAAATGATACAAGCTACATGCGTACCTGCAGTAATTCTGTATTTCATCCGCATCTCCAACGAACCAAAAAACCAAAAGCAACACCCAAATACGACAAAATTTACTTACAATGTAATAACTTCATGTTTCCGCTAATGACTATAGCGTGTTTTGTTGCTTTCCTTCGTTTTTTTTAGAAGCATGCGTTTTTTATTACAAAAAAAACAGCTGCTACTGCTGCTGCCGCTACCGCTGTTGATGTGGTCTAATCAATGTGTCCCATTCAAACTACACGGAGGGGAGGATGGACGGTTGAATGGCTGGGGACAAAGACACAAGCTCAAATCAAAACCTGTGTGTGTGTTTAACAGCCACCACCAGCCGCCAGAACCAAGGCCCCCTTCTAAATGGCACAACGCAGAAAAAACAGAGACGCGCAATAACAATAGCAATTGATGGCGCAAAGCCCCCTTAAAGTATGCAATAATATGAAAACACAAGCACGTCTTTAAATACGACGTGTTATTAATGTTTCAAAAATTGTTTTAACGGAAACACTTGTGGCACATATCGTACCCTCACCCATTGAACCTCTCCTATACAGATGACGGCAGCTACAATGACTTACACGTAAGAGGAAACACATTTGCAATACCTCAATCGAAATCCTTGCGATACATTATTGGCAGGCTAAAGAACAACACATCTAAGGGGGAGCGCGGCATCAACAACAACAACAGAAAAAACGCTGACTTCATTTTGAATTTTTAATAATACACCAACGCGCTTTATTGTCACAGGTACACGAAACAATCTGCGGGTTTTCCCCCCACTCACACCCTAATGTTACAAACTTTATTATTTCTACTTGATAGCTGCTTTGCTTTTCATAAGGAACAATGTTCTACATTATGGCCTTACGACGAAAAATAAATAGGTAAACAACAGATTTGCACAGGCAGAACGGATGAATGGTGCATTGCCGATATGTAAGCTAGTGGTTTTGTCATATATTTTTAATAAAACAAAAACAAAAAAGTTGTGGCTCAGCTGCGTTTGTTGTTATTGCGTTGAAGAAGATAACGTAAGACGAAATAATTAGTAAGATTGATTATAAATCAAAGGACGAATCAATCGCATATTGAGTCATTAATCATGGCGTAGACAATTCAAATTTTTTTTTGGATTATCATGAAGGGGGTTGGGGTACGTGTTTAAATATTGATTAAAGTAAAATAAATCCATTATATGTTGGAAAAATTTCGTAATTTATGAAAAGCAAATCATTAATCTTTTAAATTATAAAGAAATCAAGACTTGATGTCTTTTTTTCTTCTAAGAAATGGGAGATTTTCAATTTCATTGAAAAAAAATGGAAATAAATGAAGTATAAAAGTTTGTTGGAAGGGAGCTTTAAAGGGATTAAGGATTAATTGATGGACCTGGGGTACTTTAACAATAATTAAGCATGGAAACTTAAGTAATCACCAGTAAAGAAACTTTCGTCAGGTGAACTGACTGATAAATAACGTCACCCAATATAAGATTTTGCTGAAGTTTTGAGTTATTGAAATTAACTGATTTTTTTTAACTAAAATTCGGTTGTATATGGGATTTTCGGTCAGTTATTTATATGGGAGGTACCAGATGGGGTAAGTTAAGATTTCTGACGTTTTGCCTCCTATTACAAAGTAAATTAACTGAACAAATTCCATAATCCCCCAGGTGCCTGTTTGGAAGTTATGGGAGAAATATTATTTTTTCAAAAATAGGTAATTTTGTATGGAAGGTACCCGAAGGTGTTATCATATCGTCCCCTTAATAAAACAAAAGTGTATAATTTTTTTGGTGTTTTGAGAAAATCGAGTTTAAAGTTTTCGTCAAATCGGATGTCTATGAAATTTTTGGAGAACAAATTATATACTATTTTTTCCAATGACCTTTTGACGCACTTTGTGGAAGTAGATTTTGACGAAATTTTTACCAGGCATAGAATCAATGGTGGAAATTTCAAAATAATGGTGTATTGTTATATTAAGGGACGATATACAGTCCATATTTATTTCTGAGTCAAATTTTTATTAGTATACATCTTACGCAAAAACAGACTGAATCCAGTGTACTTACAAAAAAGATATGTATGTAAAACAGTGAGGGGGATTGTATGGGAGGTACCAGAAGGGGTGTGTCAAAGGTTTCGGTTTTCTAAGGTTTTGTCTCCTATCACATAAACTCACTAACCAAATTTCATTATCCCCCAGGTGTCCGTTTGGAAGTTATGAAAAAAATATTACTTACTTACTTACTTACTTAGCTGGCACTTTTTTGCAATCCCCCTTGGATTATAAACCGCACGTAGAAAATAATTATTAGCGCCTCGATCTTCTGCGCTTTTTCTCCAGTTAGTTACACCAAGTTCTATAAGGTTCTCAGTAACCTGGTTTTTCCAACGGAGTTTTGGTCGCCCTCTTCTTTTTCTAGCCGGAGTTTTGGTCGCGCTATTCTGCGCCGTCCATCGATTTCACTGTCGAAGACTTTTCGAGCTTAAGCATTTTCGTCCTTGTGACTTAGCCAACGCAACCGCTGCACTTAAATGCGTCTGACCACGTCAATGTCAGTCTTTAGCCCATGATTCATACGACGCCGATACTCTCCGTTAACGATGATAGGCCCATATATTTTACGGAGTATTTTTCTCTCGAATACTGCCAGAACCGATGTGACATAACCCAGGATTCTTAGCCATACATCAAGACAGGTAGAACCAGTATCTGGTATATCATAACATTTGTTCATCGCTAAACGGCCCTGTCATTAAATCGCTTTCTTAATCCGTTGTAGCATTCATTAGCAAGCAGGATTCCTCTCCTGATTTTGTTGATGGCGGAGCCTATGTAGATAAAACTATCTACCACCTCGAAATTATAGTTGTTAACGTTCCCTTATTTTCCCAAACGAGGAGATTCTTTGTTTGTTGAAAATAATAACTTCATTTCGTCCTCGTTCACCATTAGACCTATTTTCGCTGATTCTTTCTATATACCTGAGAGGGCTGCAGTCACATCCCGCACACATTTCGACCGATGATGTATACGTCATCAGTGTAGGCGAGTAGCATGTGGCTTTTGTTGAATATCGTACCACTCGTGTTTACTGCAGCTTTCCTCATTATCATCTCCATCACTATGTTGAAGGGGTCGCACGATAGGCCGTCGCCTTGTTTAATGCCTCGTCTGGTATTGAATGGCTCCGTAAGGTCTTGCCAATGTTCACTGAAGACTTCGTGTCAGTGAGCATCATTCTGCAAAGGAGTATCAGCCAGTGTTATCCAACCTGACAAACCGGACTTGAAGAGCTCTGCCGGAAGTCCGTCGGCACCGGCTGCTTCATTATTTTTCAGCCACGATATTGCTCTTCTTAAATCGGTTTGACTTGGTGGTGGACAATGTAAGCCAGCGTCGACAATTGGCGTGATACCGTGCGATGCCTTCTGGAACCAGCTGTTGCTGGAAGTGTTCTCTGCATATATGCAATATACTCTGCGTATATGTAACCATATTTCCATACTTGTCCTTACAGGAGGGGAGCCCATTACCCTATCCTTTTGCTTTTACTTTCTGGTAAAATTTTCGGGCCTCATTTTTATCCCTGTGTCGCTCTATATTATCGTTTTTTTCGCCTTAATAGCTGTCTCGCTTGTTTTACTGAAATCCAAATCCACATCCAAATTCCACATGGCAGCTGTAATAGAGCATCATCGCAATTTCAACGTCGCGAGCATCATTGTCCTGTCCATCTCATCTCCTAGACATCCGCCAGTCGGATAATTGCACCTTATTTATAGAGAGTCTGGACGTTCCAGGTGCATATCCTTAAAACATGGCCCTTATTTCGCTTGCGGGGGTCGTCAACATTTGGGGGGTTCCGTTTGTTACTTTTTCTTTGTCGTGTTTTTAAAGCCAGTAAAGGACCTGAAGGCGGGTGGCTAACCCAACCATAAGGGTTCGTCGCTCACTATCAGCCGCTATTCATGATAAAAATATCACGAACACCGTTGCCCAGGTGCCACCACGAAGGAGGTTGTAAGTCGGCTTGAGACGCAAGATTCACTTTACATCCCCCAATGGGATGTAAAGTGACCATACATGCGTATGGGTAACACGAACATGTTAATTTTCATTAATCATACGATCCGTAGATTCTTAAATAAAAAATTAAAAATAAGTGAAATTTGGTGTGTCATGAAATTTGATAACTGCTTAAGGTTCCTTGAAAACACTGTCATTGTAATATTTCGAAATTTAAAATATTTCCCTGACAACAACTTAAGTTTATACTCACAGAAAAAACAAATACCGACAAATACCTTTTACTCCAAAGTATTCGCCAAGCTAAAAATAAAACCCGTAATACGTTTTTGGCCGATTAGCATTATTTGAGCAGCGTAATAGGTTGATTTTCAATAACTTCTGCCTCTGCACCACAGGTGGTACTAAAACAAAATTCACAGCTTATTGGAAAAAAAAAATATACCCAAATAAAACAAAAACTTTTTCTGGCATTAAAACCAATTTCAAAGGTCACATAAGAGTAATTTTAATAAATCTCATTAAAAGAGTTTTTTAAGTAAATAATTTTGTTTTGTTTTGTTTTATGTGTGGAAAATCGCATAATCGGTATGTGAAGAGCAGCTACTTTAGACAAACAATTTCTATGCAGTCTGAAAAGTTAAAATTGAGCTCCTTTTCGAGAGCATTAAGTAAAGTTGACTTTTAACAACCTTCTGCCACCGCCGCCTCCACCACCTCACTACCACATTTTACAATACAAACAAATAGTAACGGCACAACTTTTTATGTTGAGTACGATAACTACGATTACGACGAAATACTTTCTCTGGTATTTATTTTATTCTCTATTTTATTTGTGTAAAAGACATTTTCATACAGATAAAAATGTTGTTTATTTATTTCGTTTCTTTTTTTTTCTATTTTCGAGCAGAATTAAAAGAATGAGACTAAGTAAGTAATGTTTCTAGAGGAAAATGCACTTAACCACTCGTTAAAGTGTTGCCAACTATGTAGACAAATATGTATGAATGTGTAGTAAAGCTATTTTAGTGTAAATGTATGCTGTCATATAAATACTTATACTCGTATGTATACGTTTATACAGGAGAACGTGTGTGTGTGTATTGCCATTGTGTATACAACTAATTTGTTCGTACTCATATAAGTGAGCAATATAAAATTTGGGACCTTTAAAATAGTCAATTAAAGGATTTAGAAATACCAAAAAAATTTAAATATTAAAAATATTTAAATTATTTAGAAATACTAAAATATCAAAAATATTTAAATTATTTTAAGTATTAAAAATATCAAAAATATTAAAAATATTTAAAATATTAAAAATTTTAAAAATATTCATAATATTAAAAATACTAAAAATATTAAAAATGTCAAAAATATTAAAAATATAAGAAATATTAAAAATAATTGTAGAAATATTAACAATATAAATATGTACTAAAAATATCACAAACATTAAAAATTTAAAATATTACGCAAAACTATAAATATTAGAAATATTTAAAATATTAAAAACAATTAAAAATATTAAAATTATAATATTAAAAATATTGAAAATATTACAAACATTAAAAATAATAACAATATTAAAATATTAAAAATATTATACATATTAAAAATATAAAAAATATTCAAAATATTCAAATAATTAAAAATAATTATGATATTAAAATTTAAAAAAATTAAAAATATTAAAATAATTGAAAATTTTAAAAATATTAAAATTATTAAAATATTAAAAATATTAAAAATATTAAAAATATTAAAAATATTAAAAATATTAAAAATATTAAAAATATTAAAAATATTAAAAATATTAAAAATATTAAAAATATTAAAAATATTAAAAATATTAAAAATATTAAAAATATTAAAAATATTAAAAATATTAAAAATATTAAAAATAATTAAAATATTAAAAATATTAATAATATTAAAAATATTAAAAATATTAAAAATATTAAAAATATTAAAAATATTAAAAATATTAAAAATATTAAAAATATTAAAAATATTAAAAATATTAAAAATATTAAAAATAGTAAAAATATTAAAAATATTAAAAATATTAAAAATACTAAAAATATTAAAAATATTAAAAATATTAAAAATATTAAAAATACTAAAAATATTAAAAATATTAAAAATTTTAAAAATATATAAAATATTTAAAATATTAAAAATATTTAAAGTATTAAAAATACTAAAAATATAAAAAATATTAAAAAAATTAAAAATATTAAAAATATTAAACATATTCAAAATATTAAAAATTAATAAAAATATTAAAAATATTGAAAATATAAAAAATTTTAAAAATTATTAAAAATTTCGTACAGTTTTGTTTGTTAGTGTTAGTTGACCGTAGTGATTAATTATCAATTATGGGTAAGTGTATTAAACGATACATCAAATTGGCTAAAAAAAATAATAATAATATTAAAATAATAAAAATATTAAAAATAATAATAATATTAAAATAATAAAAATATTAAAAATATAAAAAATATTAAAATTATAAAAAAATAAAAAACATTAAAAATTTAAAAAATATTAAAAATATTACAAATATTAAAATTATTACAAATATTAAAAAAAATAAATAATATTAAAAATTAAATATTAAAAAAAATTTGCGATAATCGAACACTTTCTCAAGATTTTTACTTAATTTCTATTACCATTTTATAGCATCAAATACTCCGTCCCACATTATATGTATAGCCCTTAAAGAGTCATTCTTTACTCTCTCACTGTAATCATGAAAATCCTTTCCACGTTGTTCTCATTCAAGTGTATTGTATTTGTTTTTATTTTCTATTATTTTCATTTAGGTCTGGTTTCATATATATATTCAGTTGTTCCTCCGGATGGCAGAGAACTCATCTACTTTTACTTAAAAATTAAGTGAAATTTTTATTTACTATTTACGTCTACACTTACTCGTTTCGTATCGTATCGTATCGTATGTCGTCTGCACTACAATTGTCATCCATTCATTTCTTCATTTACTGCATATACAAAAACAAATAAGAACAACAACCGTAGAACTATACTGAATTCCATCCATATGTTTCCTTAAATAAACTACTTTATGTATGCAGTATAAGTATGTTAGTGTGTGTGTGTGTATGTGTACTTGCGTTTGTTTGTATATTTTAAGTGAGTTTCTTTTGAGGCGGACGGAAATTAAGAAACTTACTGCATCAGATGCTTTGATCCCACAACACCAACGAATTCCCATCTTAAGGCCTGGTTGTGGTGTTACTCCTGAGTATCGCATCACCAGCTAAAGTAGCGTTAGGTGAAGATTGCATGAAGAAGATATTTCTTATTATTATTAGATTGTATTGGTGTATATTTGTACGAGAGCGAACTACAATTTGAGTCAGTAGATTGTGGGTAACATTTGATATGTGATGATTTAAGAGGAAGATTGACAAAATTTATACAATAAGGGATGTTACCAAAAAAAAGTGTCCCAGATAACTATTGAATAATTTTTAAAACAAAGTACTGTTGCAGTCAAAAAATTACAATAGCTGTAACGTCTGACCAGATCTTTCAAATTTTGTTTCATAGAAAAATTTCTTTGAAGCATTTTTAGAAATAATAATGTGACTAAGATGTTTTCTTAATTCAAAATAAGAAACTTGTTTTTTATTCAGAGTTTGAATTTATGCTGACTTCTAGTTTTGTTGAGGGTACGAAAACTTTAATTGACATAACCGAAATTAAACTGAACTTTAGTTAAAGTCTCTTATATAATTTTTATACAATTTCGTACACAAAATTCATACTTGCGTCTTTACTTATATCGGCCACTTCAATGATTTTTCGTTTGTGCTCACAAAAGTGTCCCCTACAATTCTTTGCAAACTTACAAAGACCCACTTCAACTCGGTTACAAAACTAAACTGCATTAAGTATGAACATTTCGTTCCCTAATGGCAACATGAGCAGCATAAGATTTTGATACTAGTCACATATACTCACATGCACATGCACACTCACACGCACACACCCACCACAGAGAGAATCCTTTACAGTAACAAGGGATACGTATAAGTTCACAAGGATGTTGTTCATAAGTGTCTACGTACACTCGTACGCTGTCGTCGGTCGCTTTTCTTAGTTGAATTGGGTTGGCGCTGTGTTGGCTTTGGGTTGGATTGTTTACCAAGCATAAGTTGTATTTAAGTTGAGTTAACAACATTTTATGTTCATGGCTGATTGTTAGTTGGTTGGATGGTTTGTTGGTTGGTTAGCTGCCTGTATTGGATTCCCAGGGATCGTGAGGGCGATGGCAATGACGATGGCATTGCAATTCCGGTTAATAGAATTTGAAACTAACTGAATGTATTTATAACACTTACGGAATCTTCTGATATAAATTTATAATAAAACATAGCAGAGCAACAGAAATGCCAACATATAAATTAATAGTTTCACTATTTCAAATGCAACAAAAGATAAGAGAATAAGAATTCTCCATTGTTGGCTTGGAGGGTTGTGTAATCAAAGATGTTAATGTTGATATAAAATGAACATTAACAAGAAAATAAAATGAATTCAAAACGTCTGCCATTGTTAATTATTGCCACATTTTTGAAGGCAAGATAGTTTTGTGTTTTTATGCAAAAAAAAAAGAGGGAATCTTAATAATGGCGCGTTAGCAACTATTTATGGTGGAATTATAAGTGAGTTGGCTGGCAGTGACATGATGGCTGGAACATGAGACTATTATTCCTGTTCGATTCCTGTCATAGTCTACATTTTCTATCATTTGAATCCCCCACCCCTTTACTAAAAACTACTATTATTGTATCAGTAAGTGCAGCTATTGTACCAGAAAGTACTTTTATCGCTGAAACAAGAACTTTTTGGTACTAGAAAGTACTATTATTGAACCAAAAAGTACTTTTATTGTACCAGAAAGTTATTTTCAATACCTTTATGATACCAAAGAAAATTTTAAATAAAAAGTACTTTTCTGGCACTACAAAGTTTTACCACAATTATCGTACTAAATAGTACTTTTTCGAATCAAGGGGTACATTTATTGTTAAAAGACAAAACAAGAACCTCTGAGGTATCAATAAATACTCTTTTTGTACCAGAGAGTACATTTTGTAACTTAAAAGTACCTTTATGATGCTAAACAACTTTTTGTTAATAAAAATTACTTTTATGGCACCAAAAACTTATTCTAAGATTACACGAATAACTTTTATGTACCAAAAAGTACCTTCATTTTAACAAAAGTACTTTTAAGATTCCACAAATAATTTTTATGTACTAAAAAGTACTCTTTCGTAACAAGATTAATTGGTACATTAATTGTACAAAGAACTGCTTTTTTCGTAACAAGATCTTTTGTGGTACACAGCAATAAGTACTCTTGTTGTACCAGAAAGTATTTTTTATACTAAAATAGTACCTTTGTGATGCTAAAGAAGATTTTTCATGTAATACAAAGTATTACAAATATTATAAATTTTAAAATATTAGAAATATTAACAATACTAAAAATATTAAACATATTAAAAATATTAAATATATTAAAAATATTAAAAATATTAAAAATATTAAAAATATTAAAAATATTAAAAATATTAAAAATATTAAAAATATTAAAAATATTAAAAATATTAAAAATATTAAAAACATTAAAAATATTAAAAATATTAAAAATATTAAAAATATTAAAAATATTAAAAATATTAAAAATATTAAAAATATTAAAAATATTAAAAATATTAAAAATATTAAAAATATTAAAAATATTAAATATATTAAAAATATTAAAAATATTAAAAATATCAAAAATATTAAAAATATTAAAAACATTAAAAATATTAAAAAAATTTAAAATATTTAAAATATTAAAAATATTAAAAATATTAAAAATATTAAAAATATTAAAAATATTAAAAATATTAAAAATATTAAAAATATAAAAAATATAAAATATATTAAAAATATTAAAAATATTAAAAATATTAAATATATTAAAAATAATAAATATATTAAAAATATTGAAAATATTGAAAATATTAAATTCATAATAATTTATAAGAGGTGATTTATGAACTTCAGATAAATGTTTTTAAATACGGCTATAAAAATATTAAATATATGAAAACTTTTAAAAAAATTAACATACAAAATATTAAAAACAAAAAAATAAATTTTAAAATAATTACAAATCATATCATCAAGGCAATATTAAAAAAAATTATAAATATTAAATTTATATCTCTAATATTATAAATTATTAAAATAATGTTATTATTAAAAAACTTAATTTCCCTTTGCACCCCATGAATGAGGTATGGGATAGCTTCTCGCGTTGTTGTGAATTAACACGCTTTCTATTTTTAGATTCACAACTAACGGCACCTACTTATTTATCGACTAATGCGAACGTCACTGTTTTTGAGAAGCTCTTACTAGACACGACGATTGAATCGACGCTTAATACTGCGAAGTTGCTGTCAACAACATTCGAGGGGAGACGACAATGAAAGAAAATTTTATTTATTTATTTCTTTTAAGATGACTGGAGCCAGGTTTGAACCTGCGATCTCCCGCATGGTAGTCGCGTGTTCTAACCACTATGCCACGGCGGTCTGCTTCTCTTCCCCTGAAAAGGTTTTCCGATCCCTTAATTGCGGAAAACAAACAAATGTATGAGAGAGTGTAGCGTCTAAGGACAATGCAACGTAATGAAAATGGTTTGGTCTTAGATTTAATTCTAGCCAAAAAACTTGAAACAAAACAAACAAATGTATGTAATGTTATTACTGCAAATATTAAAAAGACTAAAAATATTAAAAATTTAAAAAATTTTAAAAATATTAAAAACATTTGAAATATTCATATATTAAAAATATTAAAAACTTTAAAAATATAAAAAATAAAAAAAAAATATAAATATAAAAAAAAAATTTTATGGTACAAAATATTAAGTAGCAAAGTACCTTTATTTTACCAAAAGATACCTTTAATAAACAAAAGTAACTTCACGACACCTAAATTTACTTTTATTGAACTAAAATACATTTGTTACTACTAAGGGTACTTTTTGATACAGTAAAAGTGTTATTTTCTACAACAAAAGTACTTTCTGGTACACTGAATGTAGTTATTGGTACAACAAAAGTTCCTGGTTTAACAATAATAGTACTTCGTACAACAATAATGTACTTTTTGATACAATAAAAGTACTAAGAGTTTTATTGTTACTTTAGATGCCAAAAAGTACTTTTTGAATAAAAATAAAACTTTCGGTACAATACAATCACTGTTTTGGACAAAAGTACTTTCTGGTAAAATAAAAAAACATTTTGCTACGGCAAAGATATTTCTTATTACAGGGTGGAGCGCCGTAATTTGCTTATTTGGGAATGAAATAAAAAAAATATGAACCTTAGAAACTTTTTTATATTTTAATTAAATTGAACAGTAACGGAATTTTAAATTACATGGTTTTAAATAGTGTATCTGGAAAATGTCCACACACTGCTGCATACGTTTTCTGAAGTTTTCATGAGCTCTAACAAGCATGTCGACTGGTAGTCTGCTAATTTCAGCCTCAATATTGATAATCAGGTCTTCCAAGGTGTTGGGACGATTGATATACACCTTCAACTTCAGGTTACCCCAAAGGAAAAAATCGCATATGGCTAAGTCTTGTGAGCGTGCCGGCCAGTTCACATCACCCCTCAAAGAGATAAGCCGTCTAGGAAACATTTGCCTCAAACAATTCATGGCAACCTCTTGTAAAGTGATTATCACCATCTTCTACTAATCTGCATTTACTTTAAAAGTGGTGATTTGAGAATAACTTCTATTTTTTATTTTCCAGGCTGTGACAATGTCTAAGTGGCACAGTAATAAATTCTTTTGGAGACATGAATGTGGGTTCAAACTCCAGTACTAGCATGCAATTTATTTAAAAACAAATCAACCCTAAATCAAAATTTTTACTAATATAAAAAAATTTAACAAAATTGATTTCAACTGCATAATTTTCCGAAACTTAAAAAAAAAACTTTGCCTCACTTATATTTATACCAAGTTTATGTGTCAAGTTTATCTGCCTATATAAAAATATTATATTTTATTATATTTTTTTATATCTTCAGAAAATAAGTGTTTTTACGACAAAATTTTAATTTTTTTTACTTTTTGGTACAGTAAAATAATTTTTTTTTTAATTTAAATTTTCAATATTTTCCGTTACCAAAAATATTATTTTCTTCATAATGGTGAAAATTGCATAAAGTGTTGTCATTATCAAGAAAATTTTCTTCACCAAATTACCTTTATAGTTAACGTACAACCCTCATAGTCAATACACTAGACTCGTACATCTTATCGCAAATGTGACAATATAAAGTAATAACAATAAGAATATTACAGTTGACGTTTAAGCAATTCCTTCTCTTTCTTCTTCTAAAGGGAATTGACTACTAAAGGCAACTGTGACATACAGAGCGACAGCAAGTGGGTGGATGAGGCTGGGTCAAGTGTGTGTGTTATTTGCATTGCAACAATTTGTGGTTTTGTTTGAAATTGTTATAACGAACATTATGAATATTTCATTTGGGAAGTATTTTGCTGTTATTGGATAATTTGCATTAACATTTTGTAGGTATTTTGAGGTATTTTTATTACGAATTTTTGTTTTCTTTTGCAATGCTGTAGAAATTTGTTAAAACAATTTCCATACGAAACACCTTTGTTTTATACCGATACGGATGTAATGCACTCTGTTGATTTAGGTCAACTGGTTACTTCAGTGTAAACGTCGTACATATGTATTGAGCACAATTTGCTGAATTGGTCTTATTTAAATATGTATAAAATATTTAGAGCACTAAAGATTTTGTGTAAGGCGTAGTATGTTTTTAAAACGAAAGCAATTTTTGATGATTGGAGAAATAGCTGAGGGAGTTTTTATGATAATTTGAAAAATTTTATTGGGAAATTAAGTTGAAATGCTAAAGACAAAATTATGCAATTGTCTAATGTTTTTTTTTGTGGATATAAAAATGAAATGTTGTTGCGCCAGTTATAGAGTTAGTGTGATAGTATCTATTACACAGTACAACAAATGATTTTGGGACTTAAGGGGACTGTAAGTAGCCCCAAAAAGAACAAGTTCTGCATCACTCGATTTGTCAAGTTACATGCCATAATAATTTAATATTGATTTGAAGTTAGTATGTATCGTATAGGGGAATTTGTCACGTATTAGGCTATTTTGTTATATGGTTTTACGTAAATCATACGCCACAGAGTACAACAGATTTATTGTAACTGCTACAAAATAAACCCACTTCAAAATCATTTGATGAATGGAAAAGTGGAACTGTTGCTTATGTAGGGAAAAGTTATATGAATAGATTAAAGGAATTGTATTCTTAATTTTTTTTAAATTTGTTTCAGCTAAATCGGGCTAGTGGTTCTCGAGTTATATCAAACTAAAGAACTTAAAACATGACAAATTCCCCTAAACGATACTAACTTCAAATCGATATTAAGTTATTATGGCATGTAACTTGATAAAACGGATGATGCAGAGCTTCTTCTTTTTGGGGCTACTTTCACGTGCAGTTCTCAGAATTGAGTCCCAAATCAATGGGCTGAAAAATGTTGTACTGTGTAAGTAACGCCAGTTTTACTATTATATGGAATTTTGAAATAGATAAAATAAATTGGTTGATTACACAGTGATACAAATGTGAAGAAAAAAAATATACAGGGGTTCTCATGTAGCATTTCTGTTAGACTGGAGTCCATAGAGTAAAGTGATACTTTTAGTTTTTCTCGGTCACTTCATTAAGTAATGTTTTTATAGCAAAGTAAGTGAAATGGCGATATTCCTCAAATTACAAGTTCCAAAATTCATAAGTCTTCTCTTTGTAAACCGATCTTCAAAATCTTACATCTGTTGTAAAGCCATGACTTTCACCTTTTGTTAAAAAAAAAGAATTTTGAAAATCGGTTAAAAAATAGTGAAACGGCGGCTGTTTAAGCAAAACAACCTCGAAAAAAAATTGCGAATTCTCATTTTCTGAACGCTCTCAGTTGATCATGCAGCAGCGCAATGTATATTTTTTATTTTTGTATTATGCTATATTAAAGTAGCTTTCTAAAATAGGTAAGTTTATAAGAATCGGTGGAAAAATGAATGAGTTATGCTAATTTTTGTAATATATTTTTCGATATTCTTTGGAATATGTAGTACGAATTACTTCCCAGCAGCAAAAAAATGGGGCTTTGCATGCCTTCTTACAGGCCTGCAAAGGCAGTCAGAAGCCCTACCCTTCAAATGCAGTCTTCATTTCAAATTAACATAGGGTGTCATAGGCAGGCAAGGCCTGCACATTCCCTTTCTCATTGAAGGCGTTTCAGTAGGCATGCCTAGTATGTCCTGCTTGGAGTCCTAATAACAAGGGCCTTCTATGAGGCATTGCTACTACAGACCAGCTTGCAGGCCTGCAAAAGAGCATTTATAGAAGGACTTAAATAAAAAAAAAATATTCGAATTATTTCCATATTAAATGATTTCCTACTTTTTATAAATTGTTAATACAATATTTATTACAATTTCTAATAACTATTTTTTTTAACCTCCAGCAGCGGGAATCGAACTCGCGACCTCAGCACTCATAGTTGGGCATGCTACCTACTCGGCTATCACGTGATATAGTTGTTGTACGACAAATAACAAACATGTGGTTTCATAAACAACAGCATCTGTCTTACCTTCCCTTAAGAGGCCTGTCAACAGGCCTAATCGGAGAAGTGACAAGTGCATGGCTATGAACGTCAATTCTGCCTTCTACTAATAGGACTGTCAACAGGCCTGTTTAAGGCAAGAAAGTTTGCACGCCCTTTGTGCACATCTATGGTATTTTTGTGGGGTACACAGTAGGGCTGATCACAGGCCAGTTTTAAGAAGGGAAAGAGTCATGTCTGCGGGATCTTTTCTCATCCTAGTAAGAGGCCTCATTGCAGGTCTCATTTGAGAAGCGAAATGTGCATGGGTATGGAATTTTTTGTTAGGCTTAGTGAAGGACTTATTATAGCCTGTATACATGCCTGGAAAAGGAAGGCGTATTTGAATGTCAACATACTGCCTTTGAAGGCATGTTTGCAGGCATATTTTTACAATGCCTCGTCTTTTCCGCTGCTGGGTTGTTGTGATACGTATACGTCATATGTATTTGTACAAAGTGACACACACAATCTATGGGAAAACCACAAAATAACGCGAACATGTTATTACAAAACTCAGTCATTTTTCAACCGTTTCTTATAAACTTACCTATTTTAGAAAGCTACTTTAATATAGCATAATACAAAAATAAAAAATATACATTGCGCTGCTGCATGATCAACTGAGAGCGTTGAGAAAATGAGAATTCGCAATTTTTTTTCGAGGTTGTTTTGCTTAAACAGCCGCCGTTTTACTATTTTTTAACCGATTTTCAAAATTTTTTTTTTAATAAAAGGCGAAGGTCATAGCTTTACAACAGGTGTAAGATTTTGAAGATCGGTTTACAATGAGAAGACTTATGAATTTTGGAACTTGTAATTTAAGGAATATCGCCATAACACTTACTTTGGTATAAAAACATTACTTTACGGAGTGACCGAGAAAAACTAAAAGTACCACTTTACTCTATGGACTCCAGTCTAACAGAAATGCTACATGAGAACCCCTGTATATTTTGTGTGTAGCACAGTGTTATTTTAGCACACCTGAAATTTGTTAAAAAAAAATAGTTTTTCTTTGTTATCCAAAACAAAGAAAATTAGAAATAATGCTCTCCTGTATAATTTAATCATTGTAACATACGATAATTTCGTGTAAATTTGCTGGAAAGTAACATGTACATTACTCTAATAGCACTCAAGCCTCTTTTTATCGCATGCTCATACTCTTTATTAATATCAAAACATTATTCTCTCCCTCCCTCAGTCCCTCTTCCTCCCCCTCTCTCTCTCTCTCTCTCTCTTTCTCTCTCTCTCTCTCTCTCTTATCTCTCTCTCTTTAACAGTTATCAAGCCGCCGCTAACTTGCCACTTCAAATCCATATCTGGCCCGCCTTTAGCTGATAGTCCATACCAATTAAAACTACTTAGTGTTAACTTCAACACTTCGTCAGTAGCCGATGCTGCACACATAGCCAACACCTATACCATAGCAAATATTTGTATTAGTCCACCACCAGGCGCCAACATAATCATATAACAATTTAGCCGCCAGGCTAGTCGCATCATTCATCGACATGCATCAACATTTCAAATTATGATTCCAATTAATCACTCATTTTTTCAATTTCCAGCCCGCAGATTGCATATGCGCTGAAACTTCAATAAAGCGTAACAATTTATTAGTCATCTGTCATTCACAGGCATCTGGAATCATTAGAAGCTGCTGCCAGAGCAGTAGACTGTTTTTACACTTCATGTCAATGCTGCCATCTTTGCAAACGTTTATCTAACTATCTAACGCTCGAGAGTCAAGTAATGTTGCACTAGTGGCATGACAACAAACGTACTAACGGCGATTATGTATCACAAGCAGCACTTGTGACCTGTTTTATAAAAGATTACCACACCCCCTCCCCCTTTTAAAGATAATTGAACGACGATATCTTGATAAATCAATATAAAATTAGGTAATGAAAAACAAATAAACAAATCCAAAACAATAAAGCAAAGTCAACGAAAAAACAGAATAGAACAACCAACAGAGCGCTAAGTATCCCATAGAATTAGGTCAATTTGGAAGATACGATGCGATGCGATTTACTTTTTTTCTTTGTTGTTTTTTTTGTTTTGATGTAAACTGCGAAATTACAAATCCATTAGAGAAAACGCAATGCTAGAATATTAATTTTGTTTACACTCAAGTGGCGTAATGACTTTTGAATGTTTATTCTAACTAACACGCCAGGCGAGGAGGACAATTCAAAGCACTTTATTTAGAAGGAGAAAACTTTGTTAGCTGGCAGCAGCAAAACAAAAAAAAATTTGCTGATTTTAATCCGATTTATAAAAAGTACTTAAGTACATTTCATCATATATTTAGGTAAATTGCCTGTGAACATTTTTTTGCTTAACGTTTTGAGGAATTAAATTGTTCGCTTAACAAAAGTTTTACTTTAATTGTTAATTTCCTGTTAGGTAGAGGTATTAATAAGTCTAAGTATTTGTGATAATGATTCATAGGAAACTGTTGTTGATTATGGGGATAATGTTGAGAAAATTTGGGATTATAAACATTTGTTGTTTGATAAGCAAAAGATAAATAAGAATAGAACACAGTACAACATTTTTCAGCTCATCGATTTGGGACTTAATTCTGATAACTGCACGTTAAAGTAGCCCCAAAAAGAAAAAGTTCTACATCATTCGTTTTGTCCAGTTACATGCCATAATAATTTAATATCGATTTGAAGTTAGTAAGAATCGTATAGGGAAATTTGTCACGTTTTAACTGACTGACTCATCCAGATCAATATCATCAACAACAATCCAATGGTCAGGAAGTTGAGTCCTTGTGGTCTAATTTTAAATCCACAATTCTTAATGACAACGAGAAAGTTCTTGGCCGGCACCCAAAGAAGACGAAAGCATGGATGAGTGACGAAACGTGGATAATCATCAAAGAACGCAGAAAAGCATAAAATTTGCGAGATTCAGCCAAGTCAAGGACCAGAAAAAGGCAACCTTCTAAATACAACGATGACTTGGTAAGAAAAGCTAAAATTTGGTACAGAAGACATAAGTCTTCATGGTTAGATAACCTTGCGGAAAGGGCGGAAGCAGCCGCTGCACAACAACAACATGAAACTTTTATATGACATAACCAAGTAAATATGTGGAAATAAGCCATGTCAGTCCCGACCTATCCGGTATAAGATTGGAACATCTTGACATCTATTGCAACAATCTGGCTCGGCCAACGCCACCGACGTAAGTGGCTCCGGAAGAGGATACCAGAACAATAAATCCCCGGGTAATGATAACATATCAGCAGGAATGAAAAAAGCCTGTCCCAATACTACCAGCAAACTCTTACAATATTTGTTCGAGAAATTATGGGAGACAGAAAGGTTGCTGGAAGAATGGTTGGAAGGGATCTTGGTGACCATCCCAAAAAAAGGCGTTCTAAGTCTATGCCTGCGCAGAGGTATTATGTCATTATTATGTCAGTACCATCTCCGGAGTACGACAAGGTTGTCTCATGTCACCTATTTTATTCCTTATGGTATTGGACGACGTTTTAACGTGGGCAATCAACGGAAAACATCGTGGTATCACATGGAACATGTAAAACTAACTAGAAGATCTGGCATACGCAGATGACATGTGTCTAATATCAACAAGACATACTGATATGCAAGATAAAACCAACTCCCTTATCTCTGAGTCTAGTTATGCTGTACTGAAGTTCAATTCATCGAAGACCAAAGCATTGAAAATAAACGCGATCAACCCTGCCGCAACTTTTACAGCTGGAGTTGAAGCCATAGAGAATGTTTACTCATTCACCTACTTTGAAAGTGTAACTTCCTCAGATGGCGGAGCAGCAAACGACATTCTTAGTAGAATATCTATGACTCAAGGTGCATTTGCGCAGTTGTGGAAAAGGCACAGATACTCTTCGATTTACACCAACACAAAACTATGTATCTTTAAATTCCAACGTTAAATCGGTGCTCCTATACGGATGTGAAACCTGGCTGATGACAAATTTGCTTATGAAGAAACTTTAAACTTTCATTAATAAATGCCTAAGAAAAATCTTAAAGATCTGGTGGCCAAATACCATATCCACTAAACAACTTCTTTAGAATGTTACTAAGTTCCAATAAAAAACGATGGAACTGGATTGGACAATGCCTTGCGAAAGCCACCAACTGAAATCTGAGGACAAGCCTTACAGTGGAACCCGCTATGCAGCAGGCGACCGAATAAAATCAATCGCACTAGTCAGCAGAGATTTGAGAAACTACGTTGAGGCCTTAGGCTCCTCTTTGAGTAAAAGGAAATAAGAATGAGAAGAAATGTGCAACAAATTAGATACTAAGCTGTTATTCTCAATTAACTCAGTAAGTATATTTTTAATAAAGTTTAATATTTATTTTTATTTACTGAAAAAATTGAATTTTTCAAAATTTATATTATAATTGCAATGAAAGTAATTTGTGGTACAATTTATGTACTTTTTGGTATATTTAACCTACTATTTGGTACAAATAAAGTACTATGTGGTACAATAAAAATACTTTTTGGTGCAATAAAAGTACTTTTTGGTAGAATAAATGTTCTTTTTGTTACAATTAAATTTCACTTTGGTAAAATTAAAGTACTTTTTGCTATGATTAAACTGCTTTTCGGGACAATGAAAGTAATTTTTGTTACAATTAAAATTATTTTGCCACAATTTGTTTACAATGAAATTTATTTTTGGTGCAAAGTACTTTGCGGTACAATAATAGTACATTCCCACTCAAATTACTATTTGATACACTAAAAGTTAATTTTTTTTAGTATAAGAGCACTTATTCTTACAGCAAAAGTACTTTTTGGCACAAAAGAAAATTTTTGGAATTCATTATAAAACAAGCCAAGGTACATTTTTGGGGGTGGACCGAAGATATTTTTTTTGGCTTATAAAAAATGAGTCCCTCTAATGTACTTTTGTATTTTCTACATATATTTTTTCTGATGATATTTTTCTTTTTTATGCAAATATGTGTATTCTGAGCAAATAAAACAAGTTTTGAATAAAAAATGTCAATGTCAAATTTGATATAGTGAACAACCTGAATACTGTGAACAGGCTTTGCAATAATTAGTTCTCAATATCTACCCATGACTATGAAAGTTTTTTGTTTTGATATTACGTCATGAAATATACATAATCCATCAAATAATTGTACATATTTTGTAATAGTATGTTTTTAGATAACTTATTTCTAAAGTACATAATTGTAAGTGCTTAATCATTACCTTGAATCAACCATTTTATCCATTGAAAGATGGGCACCAATTCATAAAACTAAATTTGTTTGCAATAATTTAAAGAAAATCAAGTTATTGTTTAATTTTTCAACTTATTAACATTTGTTATGATCGCTTTTGTATCACATTCATATAGAAATAATGGCTTAACTTTTTGCAATACATCTCTCCTACATACGTATACTTACTATGAACTTATCATTTCATTGTTGCGTATACGTCAACTGCATTGCAAAGTGGGAGTACTACTATTTAATACACTTTGATTATACTTTTTCGTGGCAGACAGTAAATAAGGCTTTATTTGAATTCCTAATAAACATGTTAGTATACTAAAAGTGTGTATGTGTGCGTTTGTGTGTATGGACTAGAAGACTTGTTTACATTTAGGTATTATTTTTGATATGTTTCGTCTAGATACCACCAAATAAAATCAAATGGTTTTTTATATTATTTTCCAAAGTTTATAGGGTAATATCATTGTGGCAATGTAACGATATTCGAAATTTTACACGAAAACTTGGAAGTCAATAAACTTTGTTCGACCATTCTATCATACAAAATCCCATAATTCCTAAAAATTAGGTAAAGAATAAGAAATATCGAAGCATTTGTAACTTTGTCTTTAAAAATTAGACAATTTATTGGAAAATTCTTATATTTACATTTAAGTATTTGAAATTATGAAAACAAATTGCAAGGGCATCTTAAGTGGACAATGTCCTTGAAGTGTCCTCCGCCATTCATATTACTAATTGTGCATTCTTATACTTATATGAGCAACTTTCGGATACCAA
The DNA here is from genome assembly GCA_964034835.1 of Muscina levida. Lineage (NCBI taxonomy): Eukaryota > Metazoa > Arthropoda > Insecta > Diptera > Muscidae > Muscina > Muscina levida. The sequence goes on along the minus strand of OZ035880.1, from coordinate 18,792,282 downwards.
ATTTTATGTATTTACTATGGACTCCATTGGCTGTTTTTTTCACAAATAAATTCAATGAAAATAATGTGCTACTCATCTATACCTGAGCGTTAAGTTTAATGTCAATATAACTTAAGCTGTAAGTACATTAAAGGAATTTCATTTTTAACTTTATTATTTCGCGACAACTGCATGCACTCGCCTTAAAATATTTATTATATATTACATATGACAATCAATGACTTTCGAGCCTAAACACCATTATTTTATGGAAACCACTGTTAGTTTTTTTTTACTGTCATTTTAAAGCATTTTATATGTTTCTTGTTTTCAGTCCACTTGTGTCGCATACCACATGTTATATTTTGTTGCAATTTATTATTTAACACTTTCTTTAACAATTTCCGGTGAGCGTTTTTTTCTTTCTTTTTTTGAAACAAACATAAACCAAGTAAATTAACGAAACAAAAATTCCCTAGTAAACAAAAAAAACTATAGCCAAACCATTTTGCCGTTGTTTATATTTCCTCTTCAAATGGCAGCAGCAGCAGTAGCAGTAAGAACGTAAGAGGCAAAACCCAAATGCTAAACGGTCATGTTCGAGTGTTGCCAGAGTTGGCTTTTGGCCAAAAAGTGTTTGCAACAAGAGCGCTGACGATGAATGGCATACATACAATCGCTATAGAAGGGAATTGTTTGTAACACTACACAACTTAAATAACTATCAAAATATTGTTGTTGCAAGAGTTTTTCGGCAGTTGTTGTTGTTATCTTACTGTTGCTACAACAATTGCTGTCGGTGGCAACAACAGCATTTGCCATATTGTTTGTTTGTTTGTTTGTTTGCTTTCTGTTGTTGTGTTTGTTTTTTTTTTTTTTGCTTCTGTGTTCTATGCTGTTGACAATTTTGTTATTTTTTCACGCTACTGTTGCCATTGCTGGTGTTGGTGTTGTTATAGTTGTCCAGTAGAACAATATTTACATGCATAATCATGTTCTTGTCTTGACCCGATTTGTTAACATTGTTAGTGACAAGAACTGAAGTAGAGTTTAGAACACAATTTTCAACACATTATTTGCATAGGTGGTAAAAAGTGCCAAAGTTAGGAGCAACACCGCAGCGAGAGAGAAAGAGAGAGGGAGAGAGATAGGGCAGGACAGCCTGTAAAGTAAACTTGAGTAAGGATCTAACAATGGTGTTAACAAAGTATAACTTTTGAACACTATCACATGGGAAAATATTGATGTGAAGTGACGACTTTGTAGATAACAACCTTACAGTGCGTAAACTTTATTGTAATTTCAAATAGTATGTTCGTAGTGACGAGAGGCTGGAGTGCGTATGAGTGTTGTTTAAGTTCGTTTTAAAATTTTTTATTTGTAGTAGTCAGTTATTTTGGTTTAAAGTACATTTTTCGACTTTTCTTCTTCAATATAATTTTCTAATACATTTAGAGAAGTAAACACAGTATTTTGTACGTTGGTTTTCATTTTTAAATAGGTTCGGAAACCTTCAACTGATGAAGAAGGTTGTCTATATATGGGTAACGGTTTCACAATATCGGCAAATTCTTCTTCGTATTCATCTGAATCTGATAAGAGATGTATGTAAATAATAATTAAAAATCATTTGAATAAATTCGTTATATGGAGATTGAAAACGCTTCAACCTTGAAGTTACGGTCGCAAAAATGATTCCTTATAAGGAAATATTCGCTATAGGGAAATTCGTTATATGGAGATTATAATACACTCAAAGTAGATCCAAAACACAGTGTTCTTATAATTGCTTCGCAATAAAGAAAACTTCGTTATATAGGAGTTTGGTATAGAGAGTTTCGACTGTTTATAGAATCATTGAAATATTTTCAATATAAGCATTTTGAATTATATATACATATATGTATATTTATGATATTTTTTAATTTTATTTTTTTATGCTTTATGTGAACTTTATAAATAATATTAATTCTATGAATTCTTTACATGAATTTCATGAATTTGGAAAATGCAATAAATTTAAAAATTATAATGAATTTAAAGAATTTTATAAATTTTATGAATGTTATGAAATTTAATGAATTCAATACATTTAATGAATTTAATGATTTTTATGAATTTAATGAGCTTAATGAATTTAATGAATTTAATGAATTTAATGAATTTAATGAATTTAATGAATTTAATGAATTTAATGAATTTAATGAATTTAATGAATTTAATGAATTTAATGAATTTAATGAATTTAATGAATTTAATGAATTTAATTAATTTAATGAATTTAATGAATTTAATGAATTTAATGAATTTAATGAATTTAATGAATTTAATGAATTTAATGAATTTAATGAATTTAATGAATTTAATGAATTTAATGAATTTAATGAATTTAATGAATTTAATGAATTTAATGAATTTAATGAATTAAATGAATTTAATGAATTTAATGAATTTAATGAATTTAATGAATTTAATGGGGGAATGGGACTTTGCCCAGAGGCTGAAAGTTACTGATTGTCACTCACTTGGGAGTGACCAGAATCGATTCCTTTGCGGCACTGTCCAAGCAGCTAACTACTTCCGGTCTTAGACCAAGTATTCCCTGGGCAATGACTTTAAAGCAACCGCTTTGAAGTTAGCTAGAGTTAGAAGGCGAAATGTTGAGTAACCTAATCGGCATGCTACCACCGATGCGTCTTAGGAACTAGGTAACAGAAGTTACTGAAACTCAACACAGGCTCTCTTAGTGGCTTTGGCAGCCCCAAGAAACTAAGATCGGGAGCGGTGGCCTAATAAGCCACTTTCCTTAAACAAAAATTTATTATGAAAACACGAAGAAAACGAAAAACAAGAACCCCCCCAAATGTTGACGACCCCCGCAAACGATATAAGGACCATGATTTAAGGATATGCACCTGGAATGGCCGAACTCTATACAGAGATGGTGCCTCTATCCAACTGGCGGATGTCCTCGACAAATAAAAGGCTGACATCACCGCCATACAGGAAATGAGATGGACGGGACAGGGATGTACACGACGGAAGAACTGTGACATCTTTTACAGCTGTCATGCAGAAAGACACGAATTTGGATGTGGTTTCATAGTCGGCAAGAGACTTCGACACCTGGTCTCGCAGTTTAACCCTGTAAATGACCGTATAGCCACCATTCGCATCCGGGCGAAATATTTTAACATTACGCTGATTTGTGTACACGCCCCGACGGAAGACAAAGACGATGACATCAAAGATGCATTCTATGAGCGCCTGGAGGATATATATGACCGCTGCCCTGCACATGACATTAAAATTGTTCTGGGAGATTTTAATGCTAAAATAGGAAGGGAAGATGCTCTTGGTTCAGCAGTCGGAAAATTCAGTCTACACAACAACACCTCCGATAACGGATTCAGACTGGTAAGTTTTGCGTCGGCAAGAAACATGGTTGTGAGCGGAACCAGATTCCCGCATAAAGATATCCACAAGGCAACCTGGATATCTCCCGATCAAAATACAAGAAATCAGATTGATCACGTGGTAATTGATGGAAGGCATGTCTCAAGCGTTATGGACGTGCGTGTGATGCGCGATGCAAATATCGACTCGGATCACCACCTAGTTGCAGCCAAGGTACGCACACGATTAAGTAGAGCTAAAAACACTCTTAATCAAACGCAAAGGAAGCTAGACATCACAAAGCTGCAGACCACTGAGATAGCCAATGCCTACTCCAACCAACTCTCTCAATTACTCCAAACAAATCCGCCTAGTTCTGATGTTCCCGACATGCAGTGGCAGCATATTGCGAATTCTATGACCACTGCCGCAACAACCGTACTGGGTTATGAAAAACCACGCTCAGACAAGCCCTGGTACGATGACGAATGTCGCGAAATGTCTGAGGAAATGGATGCTGCATACAAGGCAAAACTGCAGCCAATGGCGACGCGTGCGGTGACGGAGCGTTATAAAGAGAAAAGGAGGGAGATGAAACGCCTGTTCAGACGGAAAAAGCGTCTGTGGAAGAAAAGAGAGAGCCAGGATATCGAAAACTACAGGGGTAGAGGTGAGTCCCGAAAGTTCTACCAAAAGGTAAAAAGTAAAGGTTTTGGAACAGGGATCCCCACCTGTAAGGACAGAGTCCTGTCTAGTGTGTTATGTGAAAGACTAAAGCCCCTCCTGGCGAACCTGATTGGACCTTATCAGTGTGGCTTTAGACCTGGTAAATCCACCACCGACCAGATATTCACGCTACGACAAATCCTGGAGAAGACCCAAGAAATGCAGATCGATACCTACCATCTGTTCATCGATTACAAAGCTGCATTTGACAGTCCGATACGACAGAAATTGTTGGATGCTATGGCTGAGTTTGGTATCCCCGCAAAACTAATTCGACTCTGCGGGATGACACTGACTGACACGAAGTCTTCAGTGAAAATTGGCAAAAATCTGTCAGAGCCATTTTCTACCAAGCGAGGCTTTAGACAAGGCGATAGTCTGTCCTGCGATCTCTTTAACATCGTAATGGAGATGATCATGCGGAAAGCAGCAGTAAACAGGAATGGCACCATATTTAACAAAAGCCACATGTTGCTCGCGTATGCTGATGATATCGATATTATTGGACGTGGATTGCGAGATGTTACTGCGGCTTTTTCGAGCATTGAAAAGCAGTCGGCTGAAGTGGGTCTGGTGATAAACCAGGACAAAACCAAGTTATTTGTTTCAACGAACAAAGAGTCCACTCGTCTGGGACGCTGCGTGAACGTTGACAACTATAATTTTGAAGTGGTAGATGATTTTGTCTACCTTGGCTCCGCCATAAACAAAAATAATAATGTCAGCATCGAAATCAAAAGACGAGTATTGATCGCAAACCGCTGCTACTATGCGCTAAGCAAGATATTTAACGACAAAGCGCTCTCACGAAAAACAAAGATCCAGCTCTACCAGACTCTGATCCTACCTGCCTTGCTCTACAGCGCAGAATCGTGGGTAATGACACAAGCGGATCAATCTATTCTGGGAGTCTTCGAGAGAAAATACTCCGCAAAATATTTGGACCCATCATCGTGAACGGCGAGTACCGTCGTCGAATGAATCATGAGCTGTACAACGATATCGACCAAAACTCCGATGGATAGACCAGGTGACGGAAATGTTAAGTAAGCTTGGTATGACGAACTATCTACGGAGCGCAAAAGACCGAAGCGCTTGGAATTGGTTTTCTACGTGCGGCTACTGATAGATGAATTTCTGTTGTTGCTGCCAGTAAAGAAGAAGAAGAATGAATTTAATGAATTTAATGAATTTAATGAATTTAATGAATTTAATGAATTTAATGAATTTAATGAATTTAATGTATTTAATGAATTTAATGAATTTTAATGAATGTAATAAATTTAATGAATTTAATAAATTTAATAAATTTAATGAATTTAATGAATTTAATGAATTTAATGAATTAAATGAATTTAATGAATTAAATGAACTTAATGAATTTAATGAATTTAATGAATTTTTAATTTAAATGGATTCACTGAAATTTACGAATTTTATGACATTTAAGAATTTTCTTTCATCTGTATTATTAATAAATTTCACGTGCGTACCCAGGATATAAAGTACCAACTTTGTCTGTTGGATTCCATGCATTAATATCTTAATTTTTATTGTCGTTTCCATTGGTTTCACTCCAATCATCACAGATTTTTCTATTATCTCCCAGCAGCGGAAAAGACGAGGCATTGTAAAAATATGCCTGCAAACATGCCTTCAAAGGCAGTTTGTTGACATTCAAATACGCCTTCCTTTTCCAGGCATGTATACAGGCTATAATAAGTCCTTCACTAAGCCTAACAAAAAATTCCATTCCCATGCACATTTCGCTTCTCAAATGAGACCTGCAATGAGGCCTCTTACTAGGATGAGAAAAGATCCCGCAGACATGCCTCTTTCCCTTCTTAAAACTAGCCTGTGAGCAGCCCTACTGTGTACCCCACAAAATACCATAGATGTGCACAAAGGGCATGCAAACTTTCTTGCCTTAAACAGGCCTGTTGACAGTCCTATTAGTAGAAGGCAGAATTGACGTTCCTAGCCATGCACTTGTCACTTCTCCGATTAGGCCTGTTGACAGGCCTCTTAAGGGAAGGTAAGACAGATGCTGTTGTTTATGAAAACCACATGTTTGTTATTTGTCGTACAACAACTATATCACGTGATAGCCGAGTAGGTAGCATGCCCAACTATGAGTACTGAGGTCGCGAGTTCGATTCCCGCTGCTGGAGTAGAAAAAAAAAATTGTTATTACAAATTGTAATAAATATTGTATTAAAAATTTATAAAAAGTAGGAAATCATTTAATATGGAAATAATTCGCATATGTTTTTTTTTATTATTTAAGTCCTTCTATAAATGCTCTTTTGCAGGCCTGCAAGCTGGTCTGCAGTAGCAATGCCTCATAGAAGGCCCTTGTTATTAGGACTCCAAGCAGGACATACTAGGCATGCCTACTGAAACGCCTTCAATGAGAAAGGGAATGTGCAGGCCTTGCCTGCCTATGACACCCTATGTTAATTTGAAATGAAGACTGCATTTGAAGGGTAGGGCTTCTAACTGCCTTTGGAGGCCTGTAAGAAGGCATGCAATGCCCCATTTTTTGCTGCTGGGCTATTGTAGGTATTAGCATGTCTTTGTACATGAATGAGTGTCTGTGTGTTACGCAGGAAATGGTATTAGTGTGAGACCAACTAATCCCAGCAGCAAAAAATGGGGCTTTGCATGTCTTCTTACAGGCCTGCAATGGCAGTCAGAAGCCCTACCCTTCAAATGCAGTCTTCATTTCAAATTAACATAGGGTGTCATAGGCAGGCACGGCCTGCACATTCCCTTTCTAATTGAAGGCGTTTCAGTAGGCATGCCTAGTATGTCCTGCTTGGAGTTCTAATAACAAGGGCCTTTTATGAGGCATTGCTACTGCAGACCAGCTTGCAGGCCTGCAAAAGAGCATTTACAGAAGGACAAATAAAAAAAAACATATGCGAATTTTTTCCATATTAAATGATTTCCTACTTTTTATAAATTTTAAATACAATATTTATTACAATTTTTTTTTAAACTCCAGCAGCGGGAATCGAACTCGCGACCTCAGTACTCATAGTTAGGTATGCTACCTACTCGGCTATCACGTGATATAGTTGTTGTACGATAAATAACATACATGTGGTTTTCATAAACAACAGCATCTGTCTTACCTTCCCTTAAGAGGCCTGCCAACAGGCCTAATCGGAGAAGTGACAAGTGCGTGGCTATGAACGTCAATTCAGCCTTCTACTAATAGGACTGTCAACAGGCATGTTTAAGGCAAGAAAGTTTGCATGCCCTTTGAAAACATCTAAGGTATTTTTGTGGGGTACACAGTAGGGCTGCTCACAGGCCAGTTTTAAGAAGGGAAAGAGGCATGTCTGCGGGATCTATTCACATCCTAGTAAGAGGCCTCATTGCAGGTCTCATTTAAGAAGCGAAATGTGAATGTGTATAGAATTTTTTATTAAGCTTAGTGAAGGAGTTATTATAGCTTGTAAACATGCCTGGAAAAGGAAGGCGTATTTGAATGTCAACAAAATGCCTTGAAGGCATGTTTGCAGGCATATTTTTACAATGCCTCGTCTTTTCCGCTGCTGGGAGATAGTACAGTGAAGTGACACACAGATAAATCTAAAAATGTATGTATACAGTAAGAAGGAGGAGCGATAACCTGATAAGCTTTAAGATATATGAAACAAAAAACTAATGTAGTTAGTTTAGCATAGGCAAGTAAATTGGCAAGTAATTGGTAATAAATTGGTTTTATGGATTTTATGACTTTAATAAATTTTATGAATTTTAATAATTTTGTTAATTTTATGAATTTCATAAATTTTATGAAATTTATGAATTTTAGAATTTTATAAATTTTATGAATTTTATAAATCATGAATTTTAAAAATTTTATAAATTTTATGAATTTTATGAATATTATTAATTTTATGAATTTTAAGAATTTTATTTATTTTATGAATCATATGAATTTTTTGAATTTTTTTGAATTTTAAGAAAATTATTTATTTTAAGAATTTTATAAATTATATGAACTTTATAATTTTATGAATTTTATGAAATTTATGAATTTTATGAATTATATGAATTATATGAATTTTATAAATTTTATGAATTTAATGAATTTTATGATTTTTTGAATTTTATAAATTTAAAGAATTTTATAAAATTTATGAAGTTTATGAAATTTATGAATTTTTTATTTTATAAACTTTAGAATTTTGTGTATCTTCATCATGAATCATGAATTTTATGGTTTTGATGATTTTTTAATTTTTACATTTACTTTTGCAAATACATTTTTCGTTTAATAACAAGTCCTTTCCTTAGCACAAAAATTAGTATTTGTGAAGAATTGCTGTCTCGCTCGCACCTTTTTCAAATTATCATACAACCCTCTACATGTATAGCTCTAAGAGCAATTTATACATTTGCATGAGCATTTCAATAAAATTTAAACTTTTTTTTGTACATTATTAAATTGACGTCTATTGACATTTAAAGAAATTCCTCGAATATTTCTTTGAATGTCAATTTCAGTTAAGGTAAGATAGAAAATTTTCGCAGTAACCACAGATATGCAGGAATATGCATGTATACTCTTGTGTTGTGTTTGATTTTTTTTTTTTTTTTGTTAAATTTACACAATACAATGTAGTGTGACAGGTTATGTGTATATTGGTAGACAACCGTAAACGTTTTTCTCACTTTGAATGACAGTTCAAATGCAATCGTTTTTCGTAGAACTGCAATATTGTATGTACTTGCAAATAAACTTGATTTGGTTTTTGGATTCTAAAGTGTCAAAAGCAAAGAAAGAACAATAAATGATAATAAATGATGGAAGTTTTCACGGCGCTGCTTTATGCTTGAACGTGAACAGAATTTAAGGAATATTATATTGGGGATTATGTTAATAATATGTATTGTTATGTTAACTTAGTAGCTCGTTAAAATATAAAAAAGGGAAGCTTTTAAAAATGTCGAAAGGAAATTTAAAGAATTCGTTGTGTTTTACTAAAATAAGCATGTTTGGAATCGTAAAATCAATTTTTGGGCGAGGCCGGCGTCAACTTTGATTTGCTTATTAAGGGGGGACATGAGACGAGGTGCAATTTTATTTCAGACCTCACACGGTAAAGTCCAATATAGCCACCTTTCTATACATTGACCACTGTGAGCCGGTTAAACTCTTCACTGGCGATCATTCAATATTGAGGAACAGCTTATTCTAAAGTGATCCCATAACAAAAGAAGTTTCTTTGCAAATACATGTTTTATAATACAATCATAGACTTAAAACAAATTTTAAAAGGCCTCTTACCTTACATCGATCTGCCGCAGCTTTTGTTTGTCTTTACATTGTCAGTTTCTATGAGGTTAGAAGCAGCAGCCTCTACCGTTCATGCTCTGTGGGAGAAGCGAGTTATCAAAATGCAGTACAATTCTTATTTTTCACAACACGGAAAAGTATAAACACTACACATACTATTTTTTCAAGTAATATATTATTTTCTATCTAAAACCATCACTTTTTCGTTGATTTTTAACAACAAATTTTCATATACACATCACTGATACGTTTAATTACCGCAACTGCTTTGTTTTGTTTTGTTTGATGATGGTAACAGATTTGATGTTTTTTTGTATTTAATTTTTTATTGTGATTGCTCATATTTCAATCACATATACACTAAATTTTGAGTAATGAGGGTTTATTTACAACCGAACTCTCATTTCAATCCCAATATTGGATTTGAATAAATTACAACACAAGCTGAAGTGCAGACATCGGGACGGATTACCATATTTGAAAAAATTATGCCATTCTTTTCTTCTTGGTCCCCAAACATTCGGTTAAGTTAAGGCTGATGCACATAGGGACATGGGAAGGACACATATGGATTACTTATACTTATATTATATGTATTTAAATTATATATTTTAAACCCTTAAGTGCGGGGACTGAAATGAAAAGAATAATACTGAAAGTGCGAATTTAAGGTCCTACGGGTTTTTGTGTCTGAGATATATATATTTTGACCATGGCTTGCGTAATGTGTTGCCAACTATCAAAACTGTAACGGCCGACATATAAAACTGTTATCGTTTGTGATATTGTGATCGATTACGATGATGATGACAGATTTGGTCTTTTTCGTATTTAATTTTTTATTGTGATCGAAATATAAGCAATTTGCACTAAATTTTGAGTAATGAGGGTTTGTTGATAACCGAACTGGAATTGTATTCCCTATGGTCGATTTGAATAAATTACAATACTAGCTAAATTGCAGAATAAGGGGCGAATTACCAAATAAGAAAAAAAAGTATGCCATTCTCTTCTGCCATAGGCTGATGCATATGAGGACATGGGGGAGGCACAAAAAGGACGCATATGGATTTAATATACTTATATTATGTGTATTTAAATTATATATTTAAACCCCCAAAGTGCAGCTACTGAAGCGAAAAGTATTATCCATAATCTGGAAGTGCAAATTTAAGGTCCTATGGGTATCTGGGTCTGAGACATATCCTTTTTTTCGGTCAGTATTGTAAGTTTAGAAGCGAAATTTATAATTTATACATTTTTATGTAAGTCCTTTAAATTAAGATTGCGAGATGTATCATACAAAAAATTTCAGATTTGCTTGGAAAAACTAAAGATGCTATTATCTTTAGTTCGGTCCCAGAAAACTGAAACCGTGGCCATGGGAACACAAAATATGGGCTTGGATATGGATTTTTTTAAGTTTCTTTGAAATTTAATTTAAAAAAAAAAGTATAATTTTTTTTAACAATATTTTGATTAACTTGCCTTTTTCCGAAAAATTAAACATGATTCAACAATTAAAAAATTTCTCTAATAAAACTAAAAATTGAATTTAAAAAAAAAAATTTCTAAAATACGCAAAAAATATTTTTATAAAAAAAATAACTAAAAATTATTTATTTTACTAACATAAAACAGTCAAAAATAAACAGAACATTAAAATGTTAATATGTACTAAATTAACAAAAATTACAATAAAAAAATAACCATAAATTATAAAAATTTAAACAAACACAAAAAAAAACATTTTTATAACAAAAATATTACAAATATAAAAATATTACAAATTCTTTAAGAAAAATTAAAAAAAGTTTAAATATAAAATTTAAAAAAAATACTACTAAAAAAACAAACATTTTATTAAAAAATAAAAGTATTTAAATACTACAAATTCAAAAAAAAAAACAATAAACATAAACATTAAAAATAAATCAAAGTCAAAAACGTTACAAATACTATATCACTTAAAATTGCTAAAAGATACCAAAAATTTAAAAACTTTGCAAAAAAAAATTCTAAAAATTCTGTAAAACAAATTCATATAAAAATTAGAAAGGTACAAAAAAAACAAAAAGACTCAAACTTCTAAAAAAAGCAAGAAATTTCTAAATAATATCAAAAAACGAAAACGTTTTTATCGAAAAATATACGCATTTCGCTTAGATATAGATTTTTTTAAACATATCCACAGTTTCTGTGAAATTTAATACTTAAAAAATCGTATAATATCGTATAAAATCGTACAATATTTTGTTTAACTGGCCATTAAAAAAACTATTTATTTATATTACTACAAACTTAAAAATATATAACATAATCAAAAAAATAACATAACATTAAAGAAACACAAACAAACAAAATTTTTATTACAAAAATATTACAAATTATTTACAAAAAATTAAAAATGTATATTCATAAAATTTAAAAAAAAATGCTACTAAGAAGCAAACATTTTTATAAAAAATTAAAGTTTTAAATACTACAAATTCTAAATAAAGAAAAAATCTGTAAAAAACCAAACATAAAAATTATAAAAAAAATGAAAACCAAAACATTTGTATTGAAAATCGTTACAAATTACTATGTAACTAAAAATTAATAAAAATTAAAAATTTTGCAAAAAAAAATTCCCTGAAAATTCCAAATTCAATAAAATTTAAATTAAAATAAAAAAATTCAAAATAATTTATAAAATTAAAAATTTGGTTAGATTGGAATTGTGATAATACTTACAATTCAAATACCCACACATATGGAGGTTTAAAAAACATTGGACTCCCATTCGATCCTCCGGCCCCAACTTGGCCCTAGTTTTATGTTTTGGGGGTTTTTTGGGAGAAAAAAACCCTAATTGTGCCATCTCATATTCGCATTGAAAATGTTAATTTTATATATCAGTTGCATTCACATAAAAGAATACGGGTTTAAATTTAAAACGAAAGGGTGGGGGCAAGTCACACTTAGTTTAATTCTTGAGAATGTGACTCCCCATGAAGCTATAGTAAATGTCCAAAAGATAACAAAATTATAACATTTCCACTTAAACAACAGCTACGCCAAAACATTTTCCTTTTCCGACCATTCTACAAAATGCAATATATTTCATCTCTTACATTGTGTTTACCCAACCAATTCCTTTCATTTATATCATTGTCATTGTTTCAATGCACACAACAACAACAGGAATACTCACGCTTTTATCACGTTTCCCTTACAAGCCGCACACAAACACACATCCACTTTCCTACGCGATAGGCAAACTGAGATTTGTGTTTTGTTGTTTCCGTCTGCCATATGGTTTGCAGCAACAAAACGTTGCAATGAAAAGGCTTTAGCACAGAAATGCATTTCCTTTATGGATGGTGCACATGTGCCACTTGGGAGCATTAGAATAAATCAGACATTTTCTCCTAATATGAAAGGTTATTCTTAACAGATTTATTGAAAAATGTTGCAAAATAGCCGATTGCTTTTAAATATAAAATACATTACTTATAGCGTAATAGTACAGTTTTAATTATAACTTATAATTCTGCTTGTCCCGGTATATGTAGGAAGGAAGATTTCCCAAGGCTAAAATTAATCACTATCCTCAGAATCACTTTGCACGCCTCGAGCTCCTTCTTCGGGCATATTTTTAAGTCTGGCCATCAATTCCTTAGCGGGATTAAAAATGCCATTGGTTTGTTGAGAGCAAATAAAGCAACGCTGAGATTTCTTGTACTGTTCCAAAGCACATTTTTCACAAAAGTAATGCTTGCATCTAGAAAAATGAAAACAAGGGTAAGTGAAATGTATGTCGATATTAGCTTAGAAGATAAAAATGTTTAATAAATAAAATTACATTAAATTAGAATATTATTAAGCAATTAAAAGATGAAAGTATTGTTTGGCAGCATATCATTAGTTTTTTAACAACTTTCTTAAGAGAATTAGTTTCTTAAGGAAGTCTTTGAAAAACAGTACTTTACTCATTCATAGGAATAATGTAGTATTTGAAAAGGTTAAAGATTGTAAAAAAGTCTACTTAGAAAACATCATCTAAGTGTCTCGTTATATAAATGAACTTTGCGAAATATCTTGATTTCAATAACACAATTTGTCATCGCATTGTCATTCATATACCAAACTTAACTTAACGTTTCTTCTATGCACTTACTTTGTCACCACTGGATTCAAAAAACTCTCACGGCATATGAAACACTTAAATGGCAATGATTCTTCGTCTGAATGTATCTCATATTTTGTATCATCCTCATCCGACTCACAGTCACCCCTCTGCTCCGATGCATGATCCAGCTCCAATTGCCAACCATGCTTATAATCACTGCGGTCATGCAAAAACTTACAACTGTCACCAAAACCGCAATATCCAGTTTCTTTATAATCTTTACATATATCCGGTTGATAATCCCAACGTACCGTGGCGCGCAAATGGGCTGGCGCTCTTATGGGACCCTTACGGACCATGCCTGAACTAGCATTGCCTGCTGCTGTGTCTTTCTTCTTATAGTACTGGGCATAATTGTTAATGCCCCTATAGATCTTGTCATCTTCTTTGCCTTCTAGCTCTTCATTGATTTGCACCGATCTCTGGTGTATAGCCTGAGCATCGCGATCTAATTCTGTATCGATTTCCACTACAGATGTGGCACCTTGATCTTGTGGACCGTTGGGCATAGCCGTACGTTTGGATTTATAGGAAACTGTAACTTTATTGTCATCTTCACTATTTTCGCTGCTGGATGCATCCTTATTGGTGCGTTCTCTTTTTGAGCTTAGGTGTTTAGTGCTTTGAAAGTTGGGATTTGTGCGTTTACGCCTTTGCTCAGCCCGTATTACGGAAGTACTTTGCTCGTGGTCACTGTCGGCATCTTAATAGGTGGGAGTATCCTTATTTTAGCAAAACATATATATGCGTGTAAATTTCATTTTATCACGTACCTGATTCGCTGCTAGACTCTTGCTTTCGCCGAAACGCTGGCTTTTTAATATTGCGCTTTTTAAAGCCAAAACTTGTAGAGGTTTCTGCTTCCTGAGACATTTTTTTATTCAATGCAAGCTAAATGGCAGTGAAAATGTTTACAAAAACGTTTGTTTACGTTTTTGTCCGAAGCAGCTGTCGCACATTTCTTAATGTAGTTGCCACATGTGAAAAAGGTTTAGGAAAGAGAGAGTGTGAAACTCGAAAGGGTTTTGAATTATATCAAGATTGAACATTAGTCAACTATAACAAAATATTTTATGATAAAAAAATATATAAAATAAGTAAAATATATAAAATAAATATTAAAATATTATTTTAATAAAATAAATATTATTTTAATAAAATAAATATTATTTTAATAAAATAAATATTATTTTATATATTTTTTTTTGATTTTATTCGGTCTGTTAAATTGAACGTTGATTTAGATTTTATTTCAAGCTTAAGACCATTTTATGAAAGAAGTTATTTATATAGCAAAATGATATTCTCATAATGTACAGCTGTTTCGGATTCAACCACGAACCCTCACCAGCACACTTTGGTATAATGATTGCTAAATGTTTATCAAGTCTTATGAACCAGAAATCACAACAAAATGAGAATTCTTTCTTTCATTACCAAAGTCTGCTGATGAGGATTCGTGGTTGAATCCGAAACAGCTGTACAGACTACCGGAGCATTATGAGAATATCATAACATCTTTCATAAAATGGTCTTGAAATAAATTCTAAATCAACGATTATTTTATATATTTATATAAAAATTAATATTTTCATATTAATAAATATATTTTACATACTTATAAAAAAATAAAGGAAAAAAATACATAAAATAGGACTTATATTTACAGCGCTAATTTGTTTTGACTTTTAATTTAAATCACTTATTTTTAGTAATTACGGCTGGAGAGCCAATGTTAGGGTTATACAATTTGAACTTTGAAATTGTTATTGGAATTGTATTTATTTTTTTTCTTCTTATTCATAGAAATATTTTTGTATAAGAATGATTAGTTCTATGATCTTTAAATACTCAGTATTGTATTGTAATTTACATTGTTTACTCATTGAAATACTTATTGTATAAGTATGATTATAGCTCTAAGATATTTTGAATACTCAGGAATGTATTGCTGTGTAATATATTTTTTTGGCCTTATAGGCTTAGTATTACTGAAATAAATGAATAAAATAAATAAAATAAATAAATCATGAAATTAGAATAAAATGTAAAAAAATCAAAAAAAAAACTTTTTTTTACATAAACCTCTTTTTAAGCAATGTTCCTAAAATAAATAAAATAAATAATACACCATTACATACAGCATCTTTCAAAAAACACAAAAAATGCTTAACAAAAACACATTTATTTTCACCATATAAAAGATTTCCAAAACAAGTTTCACTATTAATTTTCAATACAAATTTCAAAATAGTCAATTTTTTTTATTCAAATTCATTTAATAAATATGTAATTTTATAAAAAAAAATACTTAAAATATTTGTTTTATATAAAAATGTTTTTTGTAATTATTTTACCATTGTTTAAAAAATACTATTTAAAAGAAAATACCAGTTTTTGGAAATTATATTTTTGATTTGATTTCTATTATTTTATATATTAAAATATTATTTTTATCTTACTATCAAATATTTTTCTACTACATAGTTACAAAAATATAAGCAAACGATTTTGTTTAAAACAAAATTTGCTGCTGTTGCAAGCAAATAAATTCCGATGGCTCTTTTTGTTTATAAAGAACTAGGTCGATCGCCTTTTTTTGGGCATTGTGCTGCTTATTTCATTCCAGCTGAATCCCATATAAATGTGGCAACACTTTGTACCAGGGTATTGTACAGTACTTTCAGCCGGTGCAAAGTTTTCCCCTTGAGATTTTATATGAGATAAGCTCTTAACATTTCACGAATTCCATCAAGTTGTTCTCTGTTTCTATTAAAGATCGGTTCTAAAATCACTATGGGTCTTAAACTATTGTCCACCAACAAATGTTTCGAAGGCGAACAACGTGTCTACAGCCATCTGTCTTCGACCTTGGGATGTGAAATGAAATTTGGTGTTTTTGTGCCACCCTCCATGGTGGACGACAAAGAGAAGACAGAATGTCCGGTTTTGTACTTTTTAAGTGGTCTGACATGTACGCATGAGAATTTCATCCATAAATCTGGCATGCAGAAGTATGCCGCCAAAGAAGGTATCCTCATTGTTAATCCTGATACTTCCCCACGAAATGTTAATATTCCTGGCGAAGATGAGTCATATGATTTTGGTTCGGGAGCCGGTTTCTATGTAAATGCCACCCAAGAACCTTGGTCGAAGAATTACCAAATGTTTTCATATGTAACGGAAGAGTTGGTGGATTTGATTAACAACAATTTCGCCGTACTACCTAATAAAAAGGGCATTTTCGGCCACAGTATGGGAGGTCATGGTGCTTTGATTTGTGCTCTGAAAAAGCCAGGCTTATATCAGTCTGTGTCTGCATTTGCACCCATTACCAATCCCATTGAATGTCCATGGGGCCAAAAGGCATTTAAAGGATATTTGGGTGACGATCAAGAGTCTTGGAAACAATGGGATGCCACAAAGTTGGCAGAAACTTACAGTGGCACACCACTAGAATTGTTTATCGACCAAGGCAGTGAAGATGATTTCCTGAAACAAAAACAACTGCTGCCGGATAACATTTTGGCGGCCTGTACCAACAATGATCACTTGCAGACGGTGTACAAGCAGCGACTTGGCTATGACCACAGCTATTATTACATAGCCACCTACGTTGGGGAACACATCGCGTACCATGCTAAACTGTTGAAAAACTGAATAATGACAAACGGTTTCAAATAATTTACATCATATCTATTGTGTTTATTATGTTATGATTTCCAAATTCATCTTAAGAATTTTTCTTAACCACTAATTCTATATTGTTTTTTTTTAATTAATATATATATATACGAGAGTCAAAGCTAAACAAAAATTAAAAAATATTGTTTTCTTGAATGCTGTTAAGAAATGTATAGCCATTGTCTGTGAGTAGTAGTTTTAGAAAACAAGCTATTTCTTAACTATGCAACTAACATCACCGAATGCAATGTGGTATTTTGGTTTAAATCTCCAACAGCTGCTGAGCGGCTGCCTCTACATGTACATCTTGATAGGCCTGATCCTGTTCACTTATTTCCAGTTGATGGGCAATTTCCACTTTAATGCCCTTCTTTTCGTGGGTCAACTTATGACTGCGCAGTTTGTAGTTTTGTTGGAATCCTTTGCCGCAAATGTCGCAGCTGTAAAAGAAGGGGTGATGAATTAATGAGACAAACTAATAAAAAAAAGTTTTGTTGAAATAAATTACAGAAAATTTTAAATTATGTAAAGAAAATAGCAACAATATTGGTATACAATTTGTGAACTATTTTCAGGGAAGAAAATAATCTGCCTTGCGAATTTACATTTGCAGAGTAGTTGATTGTCTAAGGTTTGTTTTTTGATATTGATATGACATTTAGGACTTTTAGAACAAGTTGGCAAAGGATGCTATAACTGAGATAAGCGAAAGTCCAATAAATCTATATATATAAAAGAGGATGTGTGTATGTATGTAACGTAGGGACTCGAAAACGGCTGGACCGATTTTGATGAAATTTTCAGGGAATCTTCCGAATAACCCCGCGAGTAACATAGGCTACACATTGTTTGGATTTTTCTACATTTAGGGGGTGAAAATGGCAATATTCGATAATATGCAATAGCGAAGCATTGCCGGGCCCACTAGTGGCTACATAAAAAGCTAATGAGGTTTCAAAACTGAAGTGAAATTATGAAATGGAACATATCAAATCTTCCCAAAGTTTTATGGATATGGTGCTCGGTTTAAGCTACAAACTTTAAAATAAATGTAAAATGCCAGGCACGCTTCATCCTTTAACACTACGAACTCGAATCCTCTGTTCCGCCTTGAAGATTAAAATAATAAAAATCTGACGATACTTTAGTATGTACGGGAACCTAGCAAACTTACGGTCCGATCTTTTAGAGGTAAAGGAGTCCAAATTTTGTGTCTTTACAGTTAAGGCAACAGAGACTGTGTTTGAAAACAGCTGCTTGAGGAAAAAGTTGTGGACTTCATAGTAACGTACAACAAATTAATGCGAAATTTTGCTAATATTTCTACTGTTCGATTATTTTACTCAAGGATATGCAACACTAACTTATCCCTCCTCAAACCTGAATTTATAACCTTCTTTACTTTCCTATGCAGTTACATGTATAAAGAAGTTATCATTGCACTATTATTATGTGCAAGTTGCACAACTTGTACGCAAAAACTTACACATAAGGTTTCTCTCCTGTATGTATCATCTTATGGAATTTCAAAGTATTTGTGTACGTAAACGATTTGCCGCAAACATCACAAACGTAAGGTCTTTCATTGGTGTGAATGCTGAAAAGAAAAAAGTTACAGTTATGAAATCATTTATATCCATGTTGACCTCCACTATAGCTACTCACCGATGATGTTTATTTCTTGTGGACAAATCGGCAAATGCGGCTGGACAATAATTACACTTGTAGGGTCGATTACCAGTGTGGGTGTTCATGTGCCTAGCCAGCTGTTGGGTTTGAGCGAAACAGTGACCACATATTCTGAAAAATATAACAGGTTATATATTCTCTTTGTGCTTTGTATTTATTTCACTTACTCGCATTCATGTGGCTTTATGCCCTTGTGCAGTTTTATATGTTCTGTTAATCGTCCTTGGGAAGGATATTTATTGCCACAGAAATCACATATATAAGAAGCATCTTTGGGTTTTTTCTCGCGGGGACCTGTACGCTTACGTTTGACCGCCGCTGAGGCCTGTTGGTTACTAGTAGAGGGTTTGGGTACTGCTCTCTTCATAACCACACGGCTGCGTACGGGTTTTTTGCCACTTGGCAAATATTCCTCATTGTCCGAAGAAGGAAGTTCGAGATCTTCTTCTAGTTCCAGAAATTCTATATCCTGTTGGCTGCCAGCTATGCTCTAAAGTTTAACAAACAAAATAAGCAAGAATATTTAATTGCAGCGAACATAAGGAAGTAGGTAGTGGTTTGCTTATTACACCTCCATCTTTCTACATTTATTATTTACCTCACTTTCAAACGCTTCATCGGCCAATTGGAACACTTCTTTCTCCTCCTCTTCTGTCATGGGTTCGTATATTTCCACAAAATCTTCATCCTCTTCTTGTATATGTACCGTGAACTCCTCCTTTATTTGATCCTGCTCTTGCTCCAACTTTATCAAAATATCATCCGTAGTCTCTTCCACAACAAAACCATCTTCGGTAAGTGCCACGGTATTTGGCAAAGACTCTGTATCTTCATCGTCATAAAGCACTTCCTCTTTTTGATCTACTTCCACGGGAGCTATGAATTTGCTCAAATGCTTGTGAGACTTCTGGCAGATCGCACGAAATTTGTAGGCCACTTGTAAATATTTGAAACACCTCTCACATATTTTATCGGGATAATGATCAAATTGTTTTATCTAAAATGCAATGGAACCAAGAAGATTATTCTAGGAAATTTCTACTCGTCTGAGAAAAACAATCAAACTTACGGGCACTCCACCACATTCTAGTATCATACGCGTCAAATCTTTGTCAGCGTTCTTGTCAAATATTGTTTGCATTTCCTCCTTGGGCTGCTTTAAGCAGATGCGACACACCAGCCACTTTTGATTTAAACCAGACTTCATGTTTTCACCCCGTTTCGTCGCAGATTAACTTTTACAATAAATAAAACAAAGCAGTTGAAATATTTCTCCAAATATCATGAATTTCTCTTTGGAAAAGAAATGACGCCTGTCGCGCTTTATTTTTGTTGTTGCTTTTTTTTCTGGCTTGTCAAAGCCAGTCAGTCAGTGGGTATGTCAAATTTTTTTCTGAGTGTTGCCAGATGCGATAGAAGGAAATTATGATGACTACTGTTATCGATATGCCTTATTGAGAGGAGGGTACATCAAGAGGTAAATCTGACGGTATAACAAGCGAGAAGCCAAATTTATGGAAATTGTTTTTGATAGTAATACTTTTAATTTATTTACAACTTATCGATTTTTTTGATAAGAGGGCACAATAATAGATATAATACGCAGATATTAACTAATATTTTTTGATTATTTTGATTTAAATTTCGGCAAAAATTAAGAAGAAAAAAACATTAGGTTTTTGCAAATAGTTTTTGTAGTTTTTTATGTTACTTCCAATTTAGATAAATTTTGTAGCAAGTCTAAAAAATTAGATTAATGAAATTGTAATTTTACAATTTATTTGATTTTGATTTACTTAGAAAAAAGACTAGTGTAATTAAATCAAGAGTATGCATTACACCTGTTTTGTCATCCAACTCATTTTAGTTTATAAAAAAATCAAAGAAGAACCAAGAACTAATTTGCCATTGATTTAAATTAATTAAAAATTAAAATCAAATCAATTGAATTTAAATGAATTGAAGTTCTTTTTTGCCAAATATATATGAAATTTCATGAAAAAAAAAAATGAATTCAAACTTTGCCAATTCAATGCATGAATAGTTCGGTAATTAATTAAATAAAGAATGATTGGTTTACAGCTCAGGTTATAAGACATTTCTTTTCCTCTGCAAAAAAGAGCCACCAAAGTTGAATTGTACGATATTTGATTTCCTCTACGTATTTGTTGGAATATTTATTTGTATGGTTTTTATAACAAACGGGACAAAGTTGGCAAAACGATAGCATAAAAGGCATTGCCAGCGTCGAAGAGATGAGCTGAACGTACCCTTTGCCAATCAAAAAACTCCAAAAGAAATAACAAAAATCTATTATACAGTAACAAGACATTAGGGAGATGAAGTGTTGGTAGTTTAATGGACATTTTAATTTGATATTTATCTAACAATTTTTTATATTAATTTTACCAATTTCAAATTACAATAACTACGTTTCTTTTTATTGTAAAATGTTAGACTCAAATCAAGATATTTACAACCAGATATTAAGTTGCCAATACAAAAATTATCATGATTACCGACCTCTTGTAATGCAATTTTCGAATAACTTAACTCGAAATTTAAAGTTAATTATGTATTTAATTTTATACAACCACACTCTTTGGCGCAGTTTATCAAGATATTGTTGAAATAAAGAGAACCACATTTTATCACATAGATTATTGGTTAACAACTGTATGGGCTGTACACACATAATACCTTCATAATTATACTTTATAATATATTATGAATATAGGGATTTCTTATCCTGACTTATTTAAGACGTTCGATTTAAGAAATTTTTGCTTACCGAAATAATTCACAACTTCAATGTAGACTAAGAAAAATATGACAAACAATTGTATTTTTTATTTATTTTATAGCCAATTAGTATCTTCTAATTCTTAATGTTTTCCTTATTTTTTGGTACCATTTTGTAATACAAGGCGCTAGCTTCTATGTAATGTATCCATTATATTACTGTTTTTCAATTTCAAAATCTTTAAAATCATCGTCGATATCCACATCATTATCGTCCGATCCCATTACAATTAGATTTCTGTGACGCTTTTCATGTGCATTTTTATGATGAAGTTGGGAGAAGGATTTGTCACAAAAAGAACAGCTATTGAATTGTGAGGAGAAAATGATTCTTGATATGATAAGTAAGAAATTAAGAAATGTATTTGGGCATATCAGAACTTACGTATGGGGTTTCTCTCCGGTGTGCACCATCATGTGAACCTTTAAAACATTGGAGTAAGAAAATGATTTAGGGCAAAGGGGACATTTGTAGGGACGTTCATTGGTGTGGATTCTGAAAAAAAAAACACGATAAACGATATAGTAAAAAGGGAATTAGCAAACAAATTTATACGTATAATCATAGTCAATTCTCAAGGCAAACGTAGACCATTTTCCAAATCGCCATAAAAAATGCAAAAATCATAGGAGCTCATTGAATTTCAATTGTTACATGTTAGGTATCATGATGAAATGAAATCTGCAGATGCTGCTACAATACATCTTCTTTACAAACAAGCAAAAACTTCGATAGGTGCCAAGTTGGGCTGGCACTATATTATAGAGGAGGATCAAAATCAAGAATAAGAGGACCTACTTGAATGGATGAATCAGTTTAAAGCATTAAAGCCAATAAATTCCGGTTGTTTTCATTTCGGATATGAAACGCATGGGCACACAGATTTGGTTTAAGGACGTACTGGTAATTAATGTACCCTCCGATTACATGAGGTGGCACCCTATCACAGTTCTCTGGTTTGCAGTCTAACTATAATTATGTATTTATATTTGTTGTCCAAACTGGCGCTGCATAGTTGGCCAACGACTGGTATATTGCTTTATATGTAGTCAACTATGTTTCTTTATCGATTAATCAAGAGCTGCCAACTAACAACTTACCTTTCATGTTTTATTTTTGTGGAGGGATCTCCAAAGCACGCCTCACAATATTGACATTTATAGGGACGATTACCCGTGTGAGAATTCATGTGACGTGACAACTGCGGCGTCGTCGAGAAACGTTTGCCACAAATCCTGTAAGAGTGTTATTTTAGTTATTATTTTATTCATACACTAAATCTCTCTTCAAAACAACTTACTCGCATTCGTGCGGCTTTACTTTTCTATGCATTTTGATATGCATGGCATATTTGGCTTTGTCCTGATACACATTATCACAATATTGACATTTGTAAAAGGTTCCTTCGGACTTTGTCACCTCCTTCAGAGTGCGTCGCTTTCTTTTAACAGCTTTATGCATAGCATTATCGATCTCCTCATTGAGGTCACTTGGTTCGTTGACTGTCATGTATTTGACATCATCGATATCATCGGGTACATCATAGTATTGAATGTGAATACTGTGGTCTATGGCATAAGGGTCGGTCGTATCATCTGTAATCAGTTGGTCTTGCGTATCTTGACTAGATTCAGTAGCGTGGTCAAACACATAATCACCGCCCTCATCTTCTTCAGCCATATGGTGGTCGGCCTGATCATCTTGAGTGTTTATATCATTGGCTTCTTCTTCTTCTTCCTCATTATTGAATTCTATGGAGTACTGTTCTGGCAGAGCATTCGATGCCGATGGCTTAGTGTCATCTCTGACATAATCATCTTCCAAGTCATTAACATTGGAGTTTGTGAATATGCAATCATCGTCGTCGTCGTGTGGTTCATTTTCACCATTTGTCACTAGATTTTCTAGCTCCTCTTCTTCCTGGAGGGGCTTATTGGTTCTAATAAACTGTTTCAATTGTCTCTGGGACTGTTCACATAGATCACGAAACTTGCAGGAGGCTCTTAATAATAGCAGACAACGATTGCAGATTTTATTAGGTAAATTATGTTGCACTGGTAGCTACAAGGAGGTAATAGAGACAGTTAAAGATCGTGAGCAAACCAGCATCCAATGCATTGTACTTACTACTATGCCACCATTTAGTTCGATTTTGTCTTTTAATTCACCCATCTCATGCGGTCGTCCGTCCTCATCATCCTCACCGTATATGGTGTACAACTCCTTGTTGTTGTTCTTTAGACATATTCGGCATATTAACCACCTAGTTATAGTACCGGAATTCATTTCTTTTGGCAAATATTTGAAAATTGTATAATTTTATGTAGTTGGCAATTGAAGACGCAACAAAAATTGTTCAGCTTGTGGCGACGACAGCTGTTTTCTCAGAAAAAATAGCGTTGCCACTCTTGCGAATAGATGGTAATGCCATAAGTCAGATGGTAACGCCTGACAGTTGTCAAACGAGGGGGACTGGCCGACAGCTGATTGTGAAAACATCGTTGGGTCAAAGGAATTGAGGTTTTTTTTAGTTGGAGAAAAACATCAAACAAAACTTACGTAAATAATGGAAATGCTATCCTCCAGCAAACATTGCATCAAATTCCTGCAGGTAAAACGTATAAGTTAAATTTAATCTTCAACAGTTACTAGAGCATTGTTTTTATGATTTGTTCCAGCTGCTGCAGCCGGGCATGCTATTGCCCGGTGCTCAGGCTTTAGTGCAAACGCAGCAAGTGCGCCATCGCCAGACCAAACATTGGAATCCGAAATTCAAACATCTTCGTAAGCTGAAGTTTGTCAAAATAGATTTGCCCAATTTGCGCGAAAATGTTAAGGAGTTGCCTCAGGAAACTTTAAAGAAGCGAATGAAAGAAAATGGTTTTTTGCCACCACGTCCCTGGCTGGAGCGTCCTTTCCATATCAGCTGTACCGGCGGTATATTTGAGGCATACGTACCGCCAGAGGGCGACGGCAAGAAGTCTATTGTTTCAACTGCTGGCGCCAAACAAAAGTTTGAGTTCTTGGAAAAGAAATCTAAAAGTATGATGGCTGTGCGTAAAATACGCTCATATGAAGAGGATTTCGATACCGACAACTTCCCCACCATAGCCCAAGATGTGTACATAGAAGCTCATAGGTACATGGCCGAAAAGGATAAACATAAACTACGAGAATACGTTACGGAACGATGCTATCCTGAGATGATGCATAACATTAAAGATAAGACCATACACTGGAAATTTCTTAAATCCTTGGAGCCCCCTCGTATAGTTCACGCTCGTTACACCGATGTCATTACCAAGGAGAACTTATTCGCCCAAATCACCGTACGTTTCCACACACAACAATTGTTGGCCATCTATGACCGTTTCGGCCGTCTTATGCATGGCAGTGAAATCTTGGCAAAAGATGTTTTGGAATATGTTGTTTTTGAGAAACACATATCCAATGAGTATGGTACATGGCGTTTACATGACAAAATCATTCCCGATTGGTTGCCAGCAAAACAGCCAGCTCCTCTTACTTACCAGCTCATTGAAGATGATGTTGTTGAGGAGGTGGAGGCGGCGGCAGCTGAATCGGAACCTAAACAGTTAGAAGAGGGTGACAAGAAATTGGAAGCGGGAGCTGAAATACCCGCTGCTTCTGCTGCTGCTGCTGGCTCATCGGCGAGCACAACATCAAAACACAACGCTACGGCCATTTGATTATATTATTTCATGTTGGGCTGGCGTTTCAAACGTTTACGTTTGAATGCTATTTAATAAATTTTTTGTTTTTAGTCACGATTTTTTGTTGAAGTTTTATTTTTTTCTTATAATTTTTTTTTATTCACTTCTTTACATACATCATTTATTTACAAAAACGAAAAAAAATATTCGATATTTGTGGCGGGATTCTCTAACATTTCAATGATTAATACGGGTAGACATGTTCTCAAAATTTAATTATATCATTGTAAGTATTTTCATAATTTAGCTACTGAATTTTGTCTATGATATTGTAGGGAACTCCGGTACTAAAATGTTTTTTTAATCGACTTGTTTGGTACATAGATCTTTTGCGAAAATCTATTAAAAAACTTGATAAAACCAGTAAAACAATTCCAAACTTCGTTCGTATTTTATAACTAAGATTTGGAAGACCATTTCACTTTTATTAAGTCAACACAAGTTGTGTTTTTTACCAGCTGAACCAGCGAATTGAAATATTTTACATTAAGTTTTTACAATAGAGTCGTAAAAAGAAAAAGCTGTTCATTTTGATGAAAACTAAAGTAAATAACATCTGCTAATAATTTCTAAAGTCGTAGTTCGAATTGCATTAATATATGTATTTCTTTTAATTATTTAATATTTGTCACCATTTGTTATTGTTTCCATTGTCTTTGTTTATCAGCCCAACATATAACATATTAGTTATATTTATAATATTTATATATTAATCTGTAAGGAATTAAGAATTTTAACAATTTATATTGTTTTATAAAGAAACTACACTTAATAAGATCTAGTGTATATGCATAGAGCATACATGTTATTTATTATTATATAAACAGGAAAAACATAAAATAGAAGCACTTGAATTAGTTTACGGATTACGAAAAACTATACTAGAATTAAACACCTCGGAAAATTAGACGAAAAGTAATTGTGAATTTGTTTGTAATAATAATATAATCTGTATCATAACAAAAATGCTTTGGCATACATATAAATAGTATTGAGTGGTATAATATAATTAAATTAACTAATCTTGCAACCTAAGCATGAAATAACAGATTGTCTATCATAACAAAAAATATGTCTCTGCAAATATTATAATTCATTAACCTCAATCGCCTACTAATAAATAACAAAGTTTTATAGACATTATCTCTGTTTTTTTTAATAAAATACAACAGAAGTATATTCCCTCTTATTACGTATGTCAATCGTAGTCGACTTTCTACAACTTTCGATTCTTTTTTTCATTTTAATAAAATTAGTAATCGCCCATGTCCTGACAATCATGCGATTTTCCAATCACATGCGATTTGTGAATCGCCAATAAATTTTCCTCCTGTCCTACAGTTCACTCGTTTTTCAACATATGTTTTGTGGGTCAAAAACACATAAATGTGTGTCAGCACACATTTTTCGAAGATATCCAAGTCAGCTATAAACTATTAAATCGCCAACTTTTAAAAATATGAAAAACATTTGCATCAAAAATTTGACGAAAACATTAAACATTTTTTAAAAACGCATTTTTTATAAAAATTGTTTAGAAACATATATCTTTTTGTGATGAAATAGAAAGAAAACATGGTCAATTGTATAGGTCCATAATTTTTTTTTTTTTGTGTTTTTAAATTAATTTTAGGCAAAAAATATGAGTTCACCAGGTTGGATGCATGTGATTGACAATCGCAAATTATTATGCGATTGCGATCTCTGTGACACCAATTTTGCGATTTGAAATCACTATCGCAAATTTCATCAAAATGCGATTGTCAGGACATGGGCGAATAATTGACAGAAATGTTAAGTGTTGAGAATTTTTCATCATCAGATGAAGAAGAATATGTTAGAAGCAAGGACAAGTCGACAAAAATTCGACGTGACTACGACATATGTAACAAGGGGAATTATTGGTACAAAAAATAAATACAATACAATAAAAGTATTTTAGGTACAATAAACTGTACTTTTTGGTACATATGATAGTACTTTTGTATCAAAAAAATACTATTTAGGGTAATAAAATGTACTCAATCTACCAGAAAGTATTTTTAAGTACCGAAAAGTAATTCTATTGTTCTATATTGTACATTTATTGAACCAAAAGTACTTTTATTGTACAAACTTGTTATGTACCTTAAATTAATTTTTATTGTGACATAAAGTACTTTCAAGAAAAGACTTTTAATTCATAAAATATTCCCAACTAGCGATTTAAAAACAAAATTTCCACCCTAGTTATTTAATGACACGTATTTAGAAGTTATCGTTTCTTATAAACTGATTTCAAATGAAGAATTAATAAACTACTACATTTGAGGTGCTTATGTTATTTATGGGTTAGCAAAGTTGAAATATGTGAAAAAAAAACAATTTTATAGGAAGAAAATATTTTTTTTTTAATTTTTGATTTTTTATGTTTTTAAAGGCTATAAAAATTATTGCAAAAAGGTTTAAAAAGTTTATTTTTTTTAAATTTTTAATTAAATTTTTTTATTCTTTTTAACTATAAAGAATGCAGCACTAAGAATAAGGATGGCTTATGCACGGTTATATGTCATAAATTCCCCAAAAATGCATGGAACACATTTGTGGAACCACGTCTTTTTTTAAAAATTTTACCTGTAACAAAAAAAAAATCAAAAACGGGCAGCTGGAAATTTTTTGCATTAGCTTAAGGAATAATCAAAGAACTTATTTTGAAATGATGGCAAAGATAGTTTTTGATACTATCTTTTTTTATTTTCCATCAAAGTTGAAAAATATTGAAAAATGGATTGTTGCTAAATATTGATTTACCTGGACAAACACAAAACTAGCAGTAAAATTTTTTTTTAATTTTTCTTAAAAAGGAGGTTAAAAAATAGAATAAACTAGTTAACGATCCGTTACCTAATATTCGAGATAATGTATCTGAAAGCTGACCAAATAACCTAAAAATTTTAATCACTGAAAATTATTCAACTTTGAAGGTCTATATCTTTTGAACCAAAAATCTGTTGGTAATTATAGTAGCATGTTTGCCATTGTTGGACAATTTCCTGTAAAATAGTTTTTTTCAATATATTTTACGGGCACGTGGAAATTTTGATTTTTACAACCTCACTTGTTCTACAGGCGCCACTGTGCGAAGTCGATAACATTATTTTTCTAAATTTTTACATAAACCCGGATTTAGGAACTTTACAATTTATACTATTATCGTACCAAAAAGTACAGTTTATTGTACCAAAATATAAAATTTAATATTAATATTATACCACAAAAATACATTTATTACTATAGTGTTCAAATACTTAAATTTTTTAGAAAACCGGTTACCGCTTTATTCGAAAAATAGCTTTTTCCAACAATTCGATCTTCGAAGGCCTGATAGTAAACCGAGTTAACCGGTTTCGTTCGGTTTTCAGAAATTGTAAAATAAATTAAATATAAAATTAAATATGAGAACATATAAAAATCGATACCTTTATTCTAAAGTATGATACTATTTAATTCAGTTTTCTTCAATTTATATTCAATATAATTCTCAGGAAGATCAGTTCATCCAAACAGAAGTTCTAAGGAAATTTGAACTTAACATGTAATTGGAATCTACTTATATATATTACTCAAAACATTTAAACGCGTTTCCTGTAAAACTTACATTTTAAACTTAGCATGGTTTAAAATTCAGGTATCGATTTTATCCAAAATTAGACTCCTTTTTACAATTAGATGCTTAGTATAGGAAATAAAGGAATATCGACCGCCTCCCACATATTATAAGGTGAGATCCCAACTGTATCTAGGTGACACTGAGTAAAGGATAACTGCAATTTAAATTTTTCATATCCCAGTTCCCAACCATTTTTAAGATGAGATTTCAACTGAATCTCGGTGATTTTCCAACTTTTGTATATGGTGATCATAAATTATGCTTCTTTTTGCAATCGGACACAAAGTTTTAAAGTTTTCATATGAGTATCGACTGCTTCCCAGCCATTGCAAGATGAGATCCCAACTGTATCTTACTGATTTCACAACTTTTGTATTATTATCACAAATTAGACACTTTTTTCTGATTGAATGCTTAGTTCAGGAGATATCGACAGTTGAAAGTTATTAAATATGAATACGGACGGCTACCCACCCATTTAAAGACAAATTTTCATATTGCATTATAAAATTTAAAAAAGCTTTCTTTGAGATTTGTTCAAAGAATGCCCAGAACTAACCTAGCAATGTTCTGTTGAAATACACATTTTTTAAAAACCGGTTAACCGAAATCAAAAAACCGGTTAAACCGTAATTCGGATTCGGAGAAAAAACCAGTAAGGCGGTTTTCGGTTTCGGGTTTGAACACCCTATTTATTACACCAAAATGTACTCTTTGTACCTTTATTGTACAAAGAGTACATTTATTGTACCAAATAGTATAATTTATTATACTAAAAAGTACTTTTTATTAATGGTACAAATTACTGTAGTAAAAGGTACATTTTATTGTACCAAACAGTACAATTTATAATACTTTTGTTGTACCGAAAAGTACTTTAATGTCCCATAAAGTAAATTTATTGTACGAAACAGTAAATTTTTTTTACAAATAAGTACATATATTGTATCAAAAATACTTCTATTGTACCAAAAAGTACAATAAGTAGGTTAAATTTGTTATGCCAAAAAGTACTTTAATTGTATCAAATAGTAACAATTTTTTGTAAAAAAGTACTTTAAGGGTACCTAAAGGTATTTTAATACCCTAACAAAACCAGTAGAAGGGTATATATCATTTGATACGACCCAAAAGTGGAACACATAGAATGAGTCACTTAAGACCCAACCAGTAGGAGGATATATATCATTTGATACGACCCAAAAGTGTAATACATAGAAGGAGTCACTTTAGACCTTAGGTTTCTTTGGTCCAAATTCAATTCATGACTTTTTAAGTGGTTTGAGCCATGTCTGTCTGTCCAGCTGGTACGCACAATAGCTTTCGAAAGACGCAACCAATTGTTTTGAAACATTGCATGGGTTAATATTTCCCCAAAAATACTTACGGTATTGTAAATGGGCAACAAGGCCACGCCCTTTTCGGTACCTCCTATACAAATATATCATTCCACCCACTTTATAAATCGATTAATATTAATTTTTTGAGAAAAAACTGGAAGTCTAGCAAGCCCCATATAGTACCGCCTACTTTAGAAATCGAGTAGTAACATCAATACACTCGCACGATCGTGCCTAAATTCTGTATTTTGTTAAGCTATAAGAGGATAAAGTTTTCCAGGAAAAATTTGAAGTATAGCCACGCCCCTTCTGGTACCTCCCATACAAATGTACTCTTCCGCCCACTTTAGACAGCAAGTAGTAACATCAATACACTCAATACGATCATGCCTAAATTCTGTATTTTGTTAAACTATAATGGGATAAAGTTTTGGATAAACAATTCGAAGTCTAGCCTCGCCCCTTGTGGTACCTCCTATATACATAAATGTACCCTTCCGTCCACTTTAGAGATGGATTAATAATATCAATACACCCAACGCGATCGTGCCCAAATTATATATTTGGTAAAGCTAAGTCAGGATAAAGTTTTGGAAAAAAAACTCGAAGTCTAGCCACGACCCTTCTGGTACCTCCCATAGAAATGTACCACTCCGTCTACTTTAGAAATCGAGTATTAATTTCAATATACTAGAAAATTGTATGTTTTACTGAGGGTGAGGGTATACGTATGTCGGGTTTCCCTACTGAAACTTTCTTACTGGTTTTTTGTGCAAATTGTCTATTAATTTGTGCTAATTTTAAATTTATTCTAATTCTAAGGTGATGGTATCCCTTAGAGATGAAGGTATATGTCATTTGATATGAGAAAAGTGTAACACATTAAAGGAGACGAGTTAGACCCCAATTATCATAAGACCAAATTCGTTTCAGAACTTTTTAAGACGATTGAGCTAAGTCAGTCTGTCTGGCTGGCTGGATGGCTGGTAAACAGCATAACTCGAGTAAACTTAAACTGATCGGTATGAAAATTTACCAGTATTAATACTTTCCAAAATGAAGAAATGAATGAGATTGTAAATGGGCAAAATAGCCCCACCCCTTCTGGTACCTCCCATACAAAATTACCAATTTTTGCTTTATTAATATTTCTTTAAAACTTCCAAACGGAAAATTGGATATTTGGATTTGGTCAGTATAATTAACTTGTAATAAAAGACAAACTTTTAGAAAATCAAAACCTTTGCCACACCCCTTTTGGTACATCCATACAAATGACCGAGTTGACCCTCATAGTTATAGATACATATCTTTTTTGTAATTACACTGAAATCAGTCAAATTTTGCGTAACATGTACTCTTATAAAAATTTGACTCAGGAATGAATACAGGCTATATAGGTTGACACATTCTGGTACCTCCCATACAAAATGACATATTTTTGGAAAATATATGTTTCTCCCATAACTTCCAAACGGGCACTTGGCGAATAATGAAATTTGGTCAGTTAATTTAACTTGAAATAGGAGGCAGAAAACTTAACAATTAGACACACCCCTTCTGGTACTTTTGTAGCTCTCAATTAACCATGAATAACGATATGAGCCTCGTTTGGAGCGGTTATCAAATGACGATACAACATAATAAATACTATACGGGATGGTCAAAGGGTGCACGGACTTTGATGAATTTGATGACCTAAAATTATTTTCAAACAAACTACAAAACTGGGGGAGACAACATAAACTATTTTTTCTGCCATAAAAAGCGACCCTATCTAGTGACTACGGCGGCCTATGCACGTGATGCACTTTTTTTTTTGAAAAAGCACTTAGCATATTCGAAAGTAGCCCCAAAATTAAGAAATTCTGCATCATTGGTTTTATCAAGTTGGCTGCATTAATAAAAAAAGTGCAATTTATTGTACCAAAAAGTACAATTTATCATATTATATCTACAACTTTGCTTCAGACACAAAAGAGATATTCCGTACGGGGATATAACCGTGTTAAAATATAGAAAAAGTGCTTAAAATTCACCTTGAGCAAAAAAAAACTCATATGGCCATTAAATTATAAATGCAGCTAACTTGACAAAACGAATAATGCAGAATGTGCTTATTTTTGGGTCTAATTTCACATGCAATTCTCAAAATTGAGTCCCAAAACAATGGGACATATCAATTCACCGATTTTTTTCAATAAATCTAAAATAATGACAGATAAGAAAAAATTTCTATTTTGAACACATCGACAATATATGTACATAGTTTGAAAGGACTCACAAAAAATAAACCGTATTTATAAATTTTTTTTTAAATATCAAAAAATTTGAAACGAATAGACAAAACATATAAACCAGTCAGTATTTTATAAGAATTAAAGGCTGAAGTGCAGAATATGGGGCGGGAGCCCAATTAAAAAAAAAATATGCCATTGTCTTCGTCTTGGTCCCCATACATCGGAATGGTAGGTCAAAGTTGGCGCTCAGGCCCATGGGACCCGGGGGGTAAAAAAAGGGCCCCTTTCGGTTCTATGATGACCCCCCCTGTGTGGGTACTCAAATGAAAGATATTTTCGACAGAATCCAACCATGTTATTTTTAAGTTTCTACGGGTCTCCTGGACCGAGTTAGAGCCATTTACTTTTTAATTTTTTGCTTGTGGCGCTTTTAATCCCAACATATCCATTTTCACTATAATTTACATAAAAAAAATATTTTACCCGGAGAATATCAAAAAGAAATTTTTATTAAAATTTTCAAAAAAAAAATGTTGCCTGCTGTGCGTCAGCAACCATCTCAACCATTATCACTCTTATTTAAAAAAACAAATAATAATTTAAAGGGATATACGAACAAAAAAAAAATATTACAAAACATAGCTTTTTTAAATATTTTTCACATTTTTCTTCAACTTTTTCACTTTTTTATTTTTTTAAATATTTTTTTTTGCACTTTTTCTTGACATTTTTTTTTTTAAATATTTCTTGAAATTGTCCATTTGCTAACTTATTTTTTATTAAATTTTTTCTCAATTTTCTTTTTTTAATTACAAAAAACCAAAAAAAATTCAAAAAAAATTTAAAATTTTTGATGACATTTAACTTCCCAATTTTTTTTAATTTTTTGCGGGGTATTTCAGAATAAAATATTTTTTTTTTAAATTGCGCGGTTTTTAGTTTTTCTACTTTTTTTCAGAATTTTTCAATTTATTTCCTTAAATTTTTCTAACTTCCATGATTTCCATAGTTTTTTCACAATTTTTAAAAATTTTTTGGTATATCCCGGAAATTTAAATGGCTCTAACTCAGAAGACCCTTAGGAACTTAAAAATACCACCATTAGATTTGTCTCGAAAGTATCTTTCTTTTGAGTATCCACACATGGGGGTTATCAAAGAACCGAAGAGGCCCCTTTTTTTGGGCCCCCAGGGCCCCTTGATTTTCATGTTTTAGGGCGTATTTGGGGGGTAGTGGCATTTTTTTTTTGGGCTCCCGCCCCATTTTCTGCACTTTTGCCGAATTAAACCTGTTATCTTTTTTCCCCCTATTTGAGTACCTTAAATAGATTTTCTATCATATCTAAGTAATCTGCATGATTTCCATAGTTTCCTTCTATACTTACATACCTACCAATTTCGATTAATATGAGAGCCATTATTGGTATTTTTATGGTTGTTGTTGTATTTTTTGTTTTTGCGTTCATTTTACTTTTATCTACTTAATATTATGTTATACATAATTAAAATCTTTAAACTTACTTAATTATTTATAATAATATTAATAATTAATAACTATGAACAATATAAACAAATGCAAAGTTTACTTTTTTTCTCTCTGTTTCTTTTTTTCAATTTTGCATACACAATTATCTTGTTTGGTTTTTATATTTGTTTTTTTTTCTGTTATTCTCTTATGTTTTTAGTTTATTTTGTATTTGTTTATTTATTTTTTTTGGTTTGGTTTACAATAGTTCGGATCTACTGCCCGACCCCATCTGTCACCATATTTTGTGGTTGTTGTTGGTGGTGGAAACCCAGTTGCTCCTGCTGCTGTTGTTGTTGTTGTTTATAGTTGATTTTATTGTTGTAGTTGATGGTTTAGTTTGGTCAACGGAAAAATCGACAAACGAATAGTCTCGTAATATTGCAATCGATCTTAACGTTTAAGTGTCAAACGTCACCATCCATCATGGTACTCGTATGATGCTGCTGCTGCGGCTGCTGCTGCTGCTCTACTGTTGGTATCTACTACTGCGGCGATGGCGGCTGATGATGATGTGATGGTGCTAATGGGCGGCCTTGCATTAGATTCGGTCCAGACCGATGTGGCACTGCATTTAATTACAGTCACCTGGTCACGGGGGTGCGTGTTAAACGACCACTGTGTAACAGTCGTTGCGACAAAGCAATACCCAGAAATACTAGACAACAATTTGTTGTAATCATAAAATCAATTATCGACCATAGAATACTATAAAGTGTTGATATATTGGCAAATGCTGATACCACGGCATCGTATGATAATGACCGCAACACACGGCGGTAGGAGAGGGTGACGAGAGACGAAGCGCTATTGTTGCCATGTTGCATGGCAGCGGGATGTTCCCCATTAATGACATGCACCACCACAGAGGCAGAATCTGAAAGAAAGAAAGAAAGAAACAAACAAAAAAAAACAGTTAAGTTGATCAATTTTAACGCACTCACAGTGAAAGCGAGGTGGGAGGAGAGGCACAATAATGCTCTCGAACACTCACCTGAACTACTGGGAGAGCAGGTATAATTGCCGGAATCTGTTGGGGTCGCTTTCGATATCAAGAGTTTACTGGTGCGCGTCGTGCGTTCGGTTATGACACTGATGCCGCCACGCTGGGAGTAGTTCATTAAACGTTTACCTTTGTACCAATAGATGAACGAAGGCGGTATGGGTGATTGCATGGCCAGACATGTTAGATTGATATCACTGCCACTTTTTATAAAGAGTTCCGGATTGCCGAGTATTTTTGCACGAGATACTGTAAAGATAAAAAGGGGTGAAATGCGGCGGGATTAGAAAGAAGGGTTGATATACATAGTTTAGTAATAGAAGATTTAAAACAATGTTCTTTGTTAGTCAGTTGTTTGTGGTCGTGGTGAGCAACATATTGTGAGTAATCGCTTAGAA
Source organism: Muscina levida (assembly GCA_964034835.1). Taxonomy (NCBI): domain Eukaryota; kingdom Metazoa; phylum Arthropoda; class Insecta; order Diptera; family Muscidae; genus Muscina; species Muscina levida. The sequence goes on along the minus strand of OZ035880.1, from coordinate 18,756,629 downwards.
AGAAAATGTCTTATGCACTCTCGGTAGATTTTGGAGTCTGCAATAGACAGACAATGAGATTCATATTGGTTAACAAAAAAAGTAAAATTTTGGAAATGTTTGGAAATGGGTATACCATGTACATACATTTTGCGCATTATAAACTTAACCATGAGAAAAAAGCTTCATCATATTGTGAACGGGCAAATAACAACAAATGTGTGCTGCCGTTACTATTTAAGATATTCAACAATTAATTGTTAAACTTAAAGGGAATTTTACTTTTTTACTTTTTGGAACATAATAAATGTTCTTTTTGATAAAATTAAATTACTTTTTTGAAAAATTTATGTACTTTTTGTACAATCAAAGTACTTTTTGGAAAAATAAATGTAATTAAATTATACTTTATGTTTCAATAAATTAAATTTTTGATACAACGAAAGTAATTTTTGTATAATAATTTTTACATTTTGCACAATAATTTAGCAATGAAGTATTTTCTGGTACAATAAATTGTACTTTTTGGTACTATAAATGTACTTTATAATACAATAGAAGAAAAAACAGTAAAAGTATTTTTTGGTACATTAAATTGTACTTTTTGACACAGTAAAAGTGAATAAGAAAATGTATTTTTTTGTACAATAAAGTGTACATTTTGGCACAATTAACTTAAATGAATTGTACTTTATGGTACAGTAAATTGTTAGTACAGCAAAAGTAATTTTTTTAAATAATTTTTACATTATTGGTACAATAAGTGTAACTTTTGGCACCACAAATTGTACTTTTAGGTACAGTAAATTGTACTTTTGGTACTACCGATGTACATTTTGATACAAAAAAGTAATACAGTTAAAGTATTTTTGGTACAATAAATTGTACTTTTTAGTACACTTACTGTAATTGAATTGTACCTTATGGCACAGTACATTCTTAATAGAGAAAAAGTAATTATCGGACGGTAAATTGTACTTTTTTATACAGTAAAAGTCATTAAATATAAATTTTTTTACTGTAAATGTACTTTTTGGTACAATAAATTGTACTTTTTTAAATGTAATTAAACTGTGCATTATGCTACAATTAGTACCGATGTACATTTTGATACAAAAAAGTAATACAGTTAAAGTATTTTTGGTACAATAAATTGTACTTTTTAGTACACTTACTGTAATTGAATTGTACCTTATGGCACAGTACATTCTTAATAGAGAAAAAGTAATTATCGGACGGTAAATTTTACTTTTTTATACAGTAAAAGTCATTAAATATAATTTTTTTTACTGTAAATGTACTTTTTGGTACAATAAATTGTACTTTTTTAAATGTAATCAAACTGTGCATTATTCTACAATTAGTACTATTTGGTACAATAATAGTAATTTTTGTACAATTAATTTTACTGTTTGTTCAATAAATTGTACTTTTGGGTACAATAAAAATATTTTTTGGTACAAATAGTGTAGTTTTTGGTACAATAAGTTGTACTTTTTTGTACAAAAAATGAACTATTTGGTACAATAAAAGTACTATTTGGTACAATAAATGTTTTTTTTTGGTACAATAGGTTTTGCTTCTTGGTACAAAAAATGTACAACAAAAGAATTTTTTTGTACAGTAAATTGTACTTTTTGTACAATTAAAGTACTTTTGAAACAATAAATGTACTTTTGGTACAATAAATACAGTTCCATGTACAATGTTACAATGTACAATAAAAGCAATAATATTGTACTTTTTGGTACAACAAAAGCAATTTTTGTAGAATAAACTGTACTCTTTGGTACACTTAATATTCATTGTGGTACAATTTATAGTACTTTTTGGTAAAAAATGTGCACTTTTTGTTACAATAAATGTACACTAAGCACAATTGTGATATGAAATCCCCATCCTTATTACGGAGCCTTATAAGTAGGGCAAGAAATTTTATACACAAAAAAAGCGAAAATATGCGATAAATATGCACTATGTGAATGTATTTTTGCAAAAAAAAGCCGGAAAATTGTATTTTATTAAACGTACGTACAAAATAAGTACGAATAATAACAAAACCATAGTGAGGATACAAATTTAAGTAAAGCATGTGAGAAAGTTTCAGTCGGGTAAACCGACTTACATATACCCTCACTGTCAGTAAAAACGTAATATTTGCTTAACAAAATACACAATTTGGGAATTTTTAATATGGCTGTGAATCAGTAAAGCTGAAATATGCAACAAAAACATAAATTTATTGTAAAATTTGCTGAAATATGCGCTAAAATAAGCAAAATCACTTATGTTTCGTAAAATATGCAATAACGAATGAATGTCATTTTAAAGGAAATTTCATGATTCGTAATAATAATTTAACCGTTCCCAATTTCGAAATTCGTAAAAAGCTGCAATATGCAACAAAAACATGCATTTATTGTAAAATTTACTTAAATATGCGCTTCAATATGCAAAATTACGTATTTTTCGTAAAATATGCTAATTATGCAATAACGGATGAATGTAATTTTAAAGAAAATTTCATCATTCGTAATGATGACTTAACCGTTACCATTTTAGGATTTCGAATAAAGCTGAAATATGCAACAAAAACATGCATTTATTGTAAAATTTACTTAAATATGCGCTTCAATATGCAAAATCACTTATTTTTCGTAAAATATCCAAAAATATGCAATAACGAATGAATGTCATTTCAAGATTCGTAATGATAATTTAACTGTTCCCATTTTAGGATTTCTTAAAAAGCTCAAATATGCAACAAAAACATGCATTTATTGTAAAATGTACTTAAATATGCGCTTCAATACGCAAAATTACGTATTTTTTGTACAATATGCAAATTATGCAATAACGAATGAATGCCATTTCAAAGGAAATTTCAAGATTCGTAATAATAATAATTTTAGGATTTCGAAAAAAGCTGAAATATGCAACAAAAACATGCATTTATTGTAAAATTTACTTAAATATGCGCTTCAATATGCAAAATCACTTATTTTTCGTAAAATATCCAAAAATATGCAATAACGAATGAATGTCATTTCAAGATTCGTAATGATAATTTAACTGTTCCCATTTTAGGATTTCTTTAAAAACTGAAATATGCAACAAAACATGCATATATGGTAAAATTTACTAAAATATGCGCTTCAATATGCAAAATCTCGTATTTTTTCGTAAAATATGCAATAACGATTGCATGCCATTTTAAAGGAAATTCCATCATTCCTAATGATGACTTAACCGTTACCTTTTTAGGATTTTGAAAAAAGCTGAAATATGCAACAAAAACATGCATTTATTGTAAAATTAGCTTAAAATGATAATTTAACTGTTCCCATTTTAGGATTTCTTAAAAAGCTCAAATATGCAACAAAACATGCATTTATTGTAAAATTTACTTAAATGTGCGCTTCAATATGCAAAATTACGTATTTTTCGTAAAATATGCAAATAATGCAATAACAAATGAATGTCATTTAAAGGAAATTTCATGATTCGTAAAGATAACTTAACAGTTCCCATTTTAGGATGTCCAGCTAAATAAACATTTGTATAAGATTCATTGCCCTACTTATAAATATGCAAATATGTAAACTTCATATTTTTGGTGTGCCCAACTTTTTCCCAGTACAGTTCTCTCTCTTGCTCACTAACACAAATGCAAAGTTTATATCAATTTTTCACAATTGCTTCGCATTCACATCCTAGCTGATACTCACCCACAACATTTAAACGGAATCCTTGACTTATTTTCGGCTCTGTTGATACCTGACACTCATACGTGCCCGAGTCCCTCGGCTGTGGCGATGATATCCTCAACGTCCACTCATCGGATCCCTCCGTGTGTAATGATTGAAATCGTTGATCGTTCGTGTAGGTTAATATGCCCACTGTCAATATATGTAAATCTCGTTTTCGTATCCAGGAGACCTTCTTGAAGAAAACAGTAATTAATAAACATGTTACACATTATAATAAATATAAGTATTGTTGCAATATTCAAATTTTGTGGTGGTGAGCGAAAGCTAAATATTTGTTTTGAATTTTTTTAAAGGGGATTTTTTTCTTGGTTGGTGCATAAAAAGAAATTTTGTATAAAATTTGCATGGAAAGCATAATTGGAAAACAAAAACCCAAAATATAAGGGGTAACATATGTAAAGTTAGATATTTTATTACTTACTGCTCGATCACCCAGATTACGGACTCTACATTGCAGCAGAGCTGCTTGGCCCACGATGGAGGTAACCTCGCGTCGTGAGGAATTATCGAAATAGGGCTGGGAGTAGGGTGTCTCCCAGTAGTGAGAGTTAACGTCAGCTGTTATGGTTCTCATCTCGGCTGCGAAAATAAAAACAAAAGGAAATGAACGGGGAAATTAATATAAGGCATTAAGTAGGACAATATTATATAAAAAAATTTAAAACAGCTTTTCTTGTTGATCATATTCAAGACGTTGATAGCTTAAATAATATAATAAAATAATTATTTAATATATTTAATATTTTTTTATTCCAATGTGATCCCTTTGGTATCACAATTGCCCCTTCAATATTACATAATTACTAAAATTTTTCCTTCATACTTCTCTCAGTCGCTAAATACTCTCCTTAACACACACACACACACACCATCCATCAATCCTTCATCACAAACTGTCTTGTATATTAGGTTAAATATGCATTCTGTGTTGCTGCTGTTCTACTTTTTCTCCCCGCCAACACTTGAATGTTCGTCTTAACTATTTTCTAAGTTTTCTTCTTTATTGACTTTTTTCTTGTGAAAACCAAGAAGTTTGCAAAAAAAACTTTCGTCGAGATGGTAAAGAAAAAATATTAATCTTTGGAAAATTCATTTTTTCTACACAGCAGTATGAAGGGGTAATAGTTAAGGGGCGAAAGAGAAAGAGAAAGTGAGACAAGTGCAAACTGGACTTAAATTTATTTTAGCAAAATAATTCATTTAAAGTTTTGTGGCATCATACTGCTTAAGAATTTTACTATGCTAATAAAACCATAGGAGCGTATGATTTATATGAATGCAATAAATATTAATCATACGTAGCGTTGGGCAAGAGAAATCAGTTATATTACATACATATATAAATTAATATAGTTCGATATCGATGTAGAGATGAAATAGTTGAAGATTTTGGCATACATGTTTGAAAGTATGCAAATTTTGAAGGAAAATAGTTTTGGTTTTCCATTTTTTGGAAAAGATTGGTGTTTAACAACCCAGCAATACTATGTAAAGATAAGTACTTCTTAGAAATAAAGCTCTTGAAGTAATGAAAACATACACTATTATTTTGGATTCTTTGCAAGTTTCTTTTAAAATAACTTCTATTCAGAAACATAATATTCAATAACTAAAGAAACTTTATAGAATCAATGATTATTGGAAATAATGCTAAAGCGATTGCTAGAGTACTTCCCTTTTTTTGTGCTGTATAAGGCAAAACTATATGGTTAACTAACATATTTCATAATAATTTAATATCGATTGTTAGTATGCCACAAAGCCTTACACAGTACAATACATGATTATGGAACTCAATTCCGAGAACTGCATCATTCGTTTTGTCAAGTTACATGCCATAATAATTTAATATCAATTTGAAGTTAGTAAGTATCGTATAGGAGAATTTGTCATGTTTTCGGCTCTTTTGTTATATTGTTATATGGTGGCGTATGATTATCATAAGTAATATTAGTGGTATAGGAATACAACACAATTACTTCCTGTAATGATATAACAGTTTTTAATGTGTATTTCAAACACATTTTTTTATATAAATTTAATTTATTTCCTGTTTTTTTTTAATAGTATTCAGTCTTGCTGGTAATTTAATTAAGATTTCTTTACCTTAACATAACATTAAATATATTAATCCATAATGATTTGTGTATGTGTAATATTAATAAGGTGAGTGTTAAATTAATGTAAGTATTTGTAAAACCAAAAAAAAAACAAATATCATTGACTTTTCCTTGTTTTCTAGATAATAACACATTTTATTTAACGCAATTATCAGTTTTTTTTTATGTTTTATCCACAATTATCCAATAACAAACATTTTTTTTAGTAACTAGTAAAACTGTTTTTTAGGCAGTAGTTATTTTTTATAAAATTTCGTGTAATTGTTTGTCATTTAAATGCTATTGTCATATGAATTATCATAATACATAAAAAATTGTTTACAATAAATCTGTTAAGCTTAGCGTATGAGTGATATTAATAATATAAACATTACTCATGCGTATAATATAACGCTGTTAGTTGTGTAAATAGTTACAACTAAAAAATCGTGAAAAAACACACAATATCTTTATTTCAATTGCAGTCATTCATGACAATAACCATATACTTATACTAGTAAAGCATTGACCCCTTTTCAATTATAAATTATTTCCAATAATTACAGACACTTGAAAAAATAGACTCATTTAATATAACAAAAGAAAAACAATAATAAAATACAAATACAAGGAAATATAACAAAGAGTTTTTGTGTTAACATACCCCCAATTAAATAACAATGCATTTATAACGTAATATAAACTTTGATTGTTTGGAAATTTATTATTTGGTATTTAAGTTGACCGTTACGTATGATTTATATTTATTGATTGTGATAAAGAGCTATTGAGATTTCCCTTAAACATAAATGATATTCAAGTGTAGTTAAGAAAATATTAAACAAATAATATAAAATTAATAGAAATAAGATTTTAAGTTAGCTTATAAGCAAGGCAATTTTATTTTCATCAAATCTTAAATATCGGTTATACCAGAATGATATAAAATAGGTAACGAAATGTCAAGTTACCTGCCATAATAATTTAATATCGATTTGATGTTAGTAAGTATCGTATAGGGGAATTTGTCATCTTTGCTAAATACGGAATTTGGTCACGATCATGTTGGGTTTTTTTTATATTATTACTCGATTTCTAAAGAGGGCGGAATTGTATTTTTGTATGGGAGGTACCAGAATAGCCGTGACTAGACTTCCACTTCCACTTTTTTTTTCCAAATTTTATCTTGTTATAGCTTTACTATGTACAGAATTAGGGCACGATGGCATTTAGTGTACTGATGTTATTACTCGATTTCTTAGGTGGGCGAAATGGTACATTCGTATGGGCGGTACCAGAAGGGGCATGGTAGCCCATATGCAATCCCGTAAGTAGTTTTGGGAAAATATTAACCCATACTTAGTTTTAAAATCAATTGGATAAGACTTTCGAAAGTTATCATGCATACCAGCTGAACAGACAGACAGACGGACATGGATCAAACGACCTAAAAAGTTGTTAAAAAAGTTGGTTCAAAGAAACTTAGCGTCTTAAGTGATTCCTTTTAAGTGTTACATTCTTGGATCGTATCTATGATATATACCCTCCTATCCATGTAGGAAGTTCCGTCATACACGACTTTGTCGTCAAAGCTGTACTCAAGACAAAATGTGAAAAATGTATATACTTTTATTCAAAACACTCGGTTGACGACAAGCTGACCGACAAAATACTAATGTTGTCGTGCATCAAACACACACAACAAAATCAAAGGGAAAAAAAAATGTATAGCTATGATAAAAGGAACAAAAAATAGGAATCTGACGTAAAAATTTTGTAGTTTATTAAACGGACGAGCAAACATCAAACATTTTATAGTTTGTTATCTCGAATGAAGGTGAATGCCGTATTAAAGTTTATATCCTTCACTTCTCTCTTGGTCAGTAGTTTTCCAAAAGTGTTAACAATTCGTTATACTAATAAAAAGCTAAAAAACAGCTAAAAATCCATCTTTTATAATGGCATCAAAGACAATTTGACCGACATTTTCACCCATCAGGTCGTGCATGATTTTGTAGGCGACGTGTCGCTTATATAGTCATCAACGACAATTTAACCGACATTGTCACCCATCATGTCATGCATGATTGTGTAAGCGACAGGTTGCTTGTATAGGCATCAACTTCGACCGACATTGTCGCTCATCAAGACGTGCATGACAAAGTAAGCACTTGTATGAAAATTTCGTCAACGATTTGTATGGACGGTCCCCTAAAAGTCAACAACGATTTACTATTGTCATGCACCTATCCTTGAGGATGTCTTGCAGACACTTCCTACTGGGTGTATAAATATTTTAATGTATACGGTCAATTTAATTATACCCTCTCCCTACGGGTAGAAGGGTATATATCATTTGATACGACCCAAAAGTGTAACACATAGAAGGAGCCACTTTAGATCATAGGTTTCTTTGAACCAAATTCGATTCATGACTTTTTTAGTCGTTTGAGCCATGTCCGTCTGTCTGTCTGGCTGCCCGGCTGGTACGCACAATAACTTTCGAAAGACATATTCAAATACATCATTCCGTCCACTTCAGAGATGAAATAATAATATCAATACATACAACGCGATCGTACCCAAATTCTGTATTTAGTAAAGCTATAACAGGATAACGTTTTTAAAAAAAAAATTGTAAGTCTAACCACGCCCTCTTCTGGTACCTCCCATACAAATGTACTACTGCGCCCACTTTAGAAATCGACTAATAATATCAATATACTAAAAAATTTTATGTTTTATTGAGGATGAGGGTGATTCGGGTTTCCCGACTGAAACTTTCTCACTGGTTTTAGCTTATATTTTATCAAAATGTTATTAAAAAAGGAATACAATAAAAAAATATACTTTTTTAATTGCTCGTAATATTTTACCACTTATAGTAGAACATTAAATCTTTCCAATTGAAAATTATTTATATATATATATAAAATACAGTTTAATTAATTGTAAACACAAATATGGAACTTATTCAATCAAAATCATTAACAATCATCAATAAAATATTGTCATTAAATATGAAAGAGAAACGTGAGAAATGTCAATTTAACACAATAATTATAGCAAATGTGTATAGCAGAGAACGTCAAGGGTGTCACTTTTTGGCACCCGAATCACACTTATAAATTTGGAGTGCTTGTCACACTCACAAACAGCAAGAAAAGAATAACACACCCAAACGCACAAAACGCTTTTCGTGATTTTGCATTTCGTCACTCATTCAAACAGTAAGCATCGATTCTATTTCACCAGACACCCAAAAATTTTGCGTAGATAAGTGAACGGTACAGTGCACTCAAAGCAAATGTACGAAAAGCAACGATAGATCACAAAAAGCAATGCGCAATAATGCACTGTGAGCAAAACGCTCATGTTTTACAGTTATAATTTCGAGTTCAGCTCCGACAATCGTGGTGACGATTGGAAATCCAGTCGCGAAACAATTGTGATCGTCAAACAAACGTCCAAATGCTAGTTACAGTAGTACAAACATGGTCCAAAGAGGTTTTTTTTTAATTTTAAGTAAAATTCAAAATTTTGTTAGACTTTTCTCCACATAATTAATGATAACTCAAAGAGAGTTAGTCCGATATTATTTAAATAAACTTAGAAAATCTTAAATTTACATATTTACATAACCTTTAATCCGTTTATATATTGCATTGCAATTGGCTCCGCAGTTTCGGAGTTATAATAAAAAATTGAAGCAAAAGAATATTTTTTACGTAAAAATAGCAATTTTTTTTGTTTTAAAAAAATCAAGAAAAACAAAAAACGGCAAAAATTTTTCAGAATTATTACTTTATCGCAAAGCCACTTGTTATAGCAAAAAAATGTCATATCGATCACAAAAATCGATAGATTCTTTTCGAATTTTAAATTTTACAAAAATTGGTTATTTCGTATATGTGGTACTAGAAGGGGTCGGCCGATGTAGTCCATATTTATTCCTGAGTAAAATTTCAATAAGCTCATCCTGCAAAAAATATGACCGAATTCAGTGTACCTCTAAAAAAATATGTATATAAAACTATGACAATTGAATTCGATCATTTGTGTAGATGGTAACAGAAGGGGTGTGGCAAATCCTTCGGTTTTCTCAGTATTTTTCTAATATTAGAAGATAGTTAAACGGACCATATTCAAATATCCTCGCGTTGTCCGTATGGAAGGTGGAGAAGAAATAATAATATTACAAAAATGGTATGGGAGGTACCAGAGAGGTGTGAAAAATGTTTTGGTTTTCTGACGGTTTGTCTGTTATAGCAAGTGGATTAAGCTAACTAAGTTTAAATATCCTCTAGTTGTCCGTTTGGAAGTTATGGAAGAAATATTAATTTGCCAAAAATGGTTCATTTTGTATGGGAGGTACCAGAATGGGTCAACCGATATAGTCCATTTTTATTCCCTAGACAAATTTTCGCAAGAGTTCATCTTTCGCAAAATTTGATGGAATTCAGTTTTCTTACAAAAAAGATGTGCATGTAAAACTATGGGGGTTAATTCGTTCATTTGTATGGAAGGTACCAAAAGCAGTGTGACAAATATTATGGGTTTCTGAGGGTTTGTCTGTTATGGCAAGTGGATTAAGCTACCTAAATTTAAATATCCTCTAGTTGTCCGTTTGGAAGTTATGGAAGAAATATTAATTTGCCAAAAATGGTTCATTTTGTATGGGAGGTACCAGAATGGGTCAACCGATATAGTCCATTTTTATTCCCTAGACAAATTTTCGCAAGAGTTCATCTTTCGCAAAATTTGATGGAATTCAGTTTTCTTACAAAAAAGATGTGCATGTAAAACTATGGGGGTTAATTCGTTCATTTGTATGGAAGGTACCAAAAGCAGTGTGACAAATATTATGGGTTTCTGAGGGTTTGTCTGTTATGGCAAGTGGATTAAGCTACCTAAATTTAAATATCCTCTAGTTGTCCGTTTGGAAGTTATGAGAGAGATATTATTTTTACAAATAAGGTCATTTTGTATGGGAGCTACCAGAAGGGGTGAGGCTATTCTGCCCATTTACAATGCCATTACTTTATTTAGAGAAATAATAATACTGGTAAATTGTTTTAAAAAACAGTTAAGGTTTGCTCGAGTTATCCTGCCCACCTGAAATCAAGCCAGTCAGACAGACGGACATGAAATTAATTAGGTCTTAAGATACTTGGGGTGTCACACATATCCTGTAATGTGTTACACTTTTTCTCGTGTTCTGCATTTTTATTATATCATTTTCTAGAGGGCTTGTCAATATTGAATACTTTCAATTAATTGTAAATAAAAACATCGTTTTTTATGATCCATATCTACTTTAATTCACATGGTATGTAGCTTCACTACAAATAAATAGAGTTTAATATTTTTTGCAGTTTTAGAATTTTTCTAAATTTTTGTTTTGAAAAAATTCCAAATTTTCAAAATTTCAATAGTTTTTCCAAATTTTGTATTTTTTACCTAACAATTAGTTTCATAACTTTGAACATTATGAACAATTGTATGCAATATTCAAAGATATTGTAAATCAGAATTTTTGTAAATTTAGTTTAACATAAGCGGACACGTTGATTTTGAGCTATGACAACATAAGTGGAGAAATGTCTTAAAATATTGACAATTTCACTTAAAAATTGCTTAAAAATAAATAATCCATGGAATTGAAAAATTTGATAATTTTTGTACTTAGGTAGCCATGGTACATCAAATCTATAAAGTGGTTATTCAAGCGTTTTTGCTGTTGACCTGTATTACCGAGCCTGGGTGTATGTTTTCCCCTATCTCCTGCCACATGCAGACAACAATTCATTTATGTGGAATTCCACACATTACAAAAGTGTAAAAATCATGTTCAAATTTGAACAATATGGGTTACGAATAATTTCTTTCATATTTAGATTAAGATAAATTTTATGATTATTATTAAAATATTTTATTAAAAATAGATATAATAAACAATAGTTGTTGCATATAACGAGTTTGACACTGGCCGTATTATCGTTACGTATGATTAATATTAATTTTTTGAAATTAGGAGAGGAAATTTCCACATATGCGTATAAGTAATATCAGTACAATTAATTCTAATAAAGAGTGGTAGTTTATAATACGTATGATTAATTCTAATTATTTTAAATTAAGAGTGGTAGTTTCCATACATACGTATGAGTAATATTATAAACATGTTGCAAATAAATTAGTTTATATTTCGTAGCTGGTCGATTTTAAGAAACGTAATAAAGTTGTCGATTTTTGAATTATTGAATATCAAAAAAAAGATATTTCAATATTTTAATTAATATTAATTCTACATAACGTTCACCATAAATTCAATAAATCCAAAATCAAAATTTCCCACTTATTATTGTAACTCTTAGGTTATTATTTAATTGTCAATACGTTAGTAACGAAACTGATTGTTATCAGTTTCTATTTTTTGTTTTTTATATTTTTGTAATATTTAATGAGTCGATTTTTTTTAGTCTGTAATTACTACGCGTTACTATTAGTTTAAGGCTATTGACATATGTATATGAGTTCATTTATAAAAATGGTATTTTTACGAATTTTCAAATAACTTGAGCTGTTATTATTCACACGACCACGATCTGTGCGTATGAGTGAAGTTTGCATAATTAATATCACTCATACGTCAATCTTAAGAAATTTATTGTGAACCTGTACATATGAGTGATGTTTGCATTATTAATGTCACTCGTACGGCAAACTTAACAAATGTATTGTAAAATTTTTTATTTTATTATAATATCATTCAAAAAACAAAGTTATTTTTTCATACGCGTAATAAAATTCTACGAAATTTATGTTAAAATAATTGACAGTACATTAGCAACAAAACTTAAATTTTTATTTTTGTTGTTATTTTAATATTTAATGAGTTACATTTTTCGAAAGTCTGTAATTACTAAGCTTTACTATTGGTGTAGACTATAGGCATACATATGTTTATTAATGCACTTGTGGTGTTAGAAGCAAAGGGATGAAAGTGACTAAAAGTTAATTTTAATTATAAAAATTTGTCTCATCTTAAGCTAGTAGACAAAGATATTGTCAAGGAAAACAACTGCATACTTATCTAAATTTTTGTTTATTTGCCACATGCACCCCATTTTATTTTTCAACCTCCTCAAATGTAAAACAAATTGTGTTTCTTACAAATTCTCAAATAATTATTGTTATATTTGTTTACATAACCAACCAAAAATATACTGTACGTATGAGTGATGTTTGAATTCTTAATATCACTCATACGCTAATCTTTACAGATTTATTGTGAAATTGTTTTTTTTTATGATAATTTATATGATAATAGCATTTAAATAACAAACATGTAATAAAATTCAACGAAATTTTTATTTTAATAAAATCCAAATAAAAAGCAATTTTATTAGTAAATAACGCAAATGATTGTTGTCAGATACTCATGAGTAAAAAATATAGGTAAAAAAACAATATTAATATCTGGAAAATAAGAAAAAGTGATATTAATTTTTTTATATTGTTACAAATGTCTACTGTTGCCGTGGCAAAAAATGTTATACAAACTGTTGTTATATCAACTGTTGCATGTTATTTAATTAATATCACTCATACACAAATTATTACAAATTATTAATATTTAATGTTGTGTTACGCGAAATAAATCTATGGAAATTGATTAAATTACCACATAACCAACATAATTCTGGGAAGTGAATATGTTGAGTTGTATAGTATATATACGATATTGAAGTTAAAGAAAAATATTAATTTATATATAAATAAAATGTATGTTTTAAAATAAATTGTAAAAATTGTTTAAGTTTTAACAGGAATTAAATGTTTTAAATTAATAGATACATATTTTGTTGGAATAAGATTTCCATCATTAAACTTCAATGTTGCCTTGTTAATGATCCATCCATTACTGGTTTAGCAGCATAGACTAGAGATTTGATGTACCACCTCACAAAAAGTAGTCCAACGCTGTCAACGTGGCCAATTCTCAGGTCCATTATTCAGATTTTGAGTAGTTTAATAATTTCGTTTAATATTATAATAACTATATGCTAATAGAATTAAACATTAAATTAAAAAAAAAACAACTTCAATTGTTATGACATAGTTTTCCAACATATCATTTTAAAATAATCATACGTACAATACCAATGCAATTATTCAAATAAAAAAACCATGTCTAAACAATTTTACCATAAGCCATAAAAAAAACAATACAAATCACTGCAACTTTCTCGCAACTTTATGCTTATTAAAAAGTTCGTCAAAAAAATTTTCTGCTGTCGACAAAAAATTGTGAAATAGTCGGGCTTAATATTCCATTGAATCTAATGTTGTTCTATTACAGGATTGTTACAGCAATTTATGTGTAAAATAGAAAAATAATTGCTCTGTTTTTATTTTTTAATTTATCTCTATTTACCCACTGATTTACATATTATATATTGTATATAAATCCACTGAGGCAACAAAACAAAACAAAAAATGAACTAAATTTCACGTATGAGCAATATATACTATTAACATCAATCATACGTAAGTATTAGGAAGTTCATTGAAATTCTGTGAAATATTATAATATGAAAATAGCATTTAATGACTTCAATTATTTTGGCAGCGCAAATATAGAAAATTCTTCGAAAAATAACAAAAAAACTGGTAAATTTTTCTAACGTACTTAAAAAAACTGTTCTGACATATTAGTAAAAAAAATGTAATGCCTAAAACAAACTCTCAATGATAATAAAAATCTATTTTGCTTCGCTTAAAAATAACAATAACTTTGAGTGATTTTTATGTGACTATGTCATTTCATCACTTATACGTTATTCAATGAATGTTGGAAATAACACAGATTATGCATGATAGGTAGAGTTTACAAACTTTACATATATATCAAATATTTACTAATATATTAACTATTTTTCAAATATTTACCATTACATTATATATTAACCAAATAAGTTATCTATTAGGTGATATTAAATTATTGCTTGTGTTCAAAAATGGTTTTAAATTAGATGTAAAGGCCAAAAGGAAAATATCAACACCATTGAAAAGACTTACACCAGAACAACTTTTTCAAATCGAAAAAATGTATTTCGATAATTCGAATTCTGTTCGACAAGCTTCTAGAGCACTGTGTCAAGTTTAAGTTGCTCAGTTGCTTAAGTTGTCCATCTGATCAGCTAATACATAATACTATGCATCGACTCATGACCACATGTACTCATTTCGATAATATCCGTCCAAATCGAGCCACTACCTTGTATGCAGAACAAATAACTCAACAACTCAATCCGATGCCGTTCTCAGCAAATCTACTGGTACACTACATTGAAAGTTTTGAGGAAAGATCTTGGCCTACATCCATAAGATCCAACAGGTGCAACAATTTAATCCAGCACCATCAACTGAGAAGTTAGTTGGGTGAATGGGCTGAGTGTTAACTGAAAGTTAAACGAGACTTTTATTAACTCAAGTAAGCTTCAAAGATAAGGGTTATTTTTGGCTTAACGGGTATGTAAACAAACCGAATTGTTATTTTTGGAGAGAGCACCAGTCCCATAAGACTTTCAAGACACTATTATTTCCACATGTGGTTTACATGTTAGTATTAGTATAAGTATTAGTATTAGTGTTATTATTAGTATTAGTATTAGTATTAGTATTAGTATTAGTATTAGTATTAGTATTAGTATTAGTATTAGTATTAGTATTAGTATTAGTATTAGTATTAGTATTAGTATTAGTATTAGTATTAGTATTAGTATTAGTATTAGTATTAGTATTAGTATTAGTATTAGTATTAGTATTAGTATTAGTATTAGTATTAGTATTAGTATTAGTATTAGTATTAGTATTAGTATTAGTATTAGTATTAGTATTAGTATTAGTATTAGTATTAGTATTAGTATTAGTATTAGTATTAGTATTAGTATTAGTATTAGTATTAGTATTAGTATTAGTATTAGTATTAGTATTAGTATTAGTATTAGTATTAGTATTAGTATTAGTATTAGTATTAGTATTAGTATTAGTATTAGTATTAGTATTAGTATTAGTATTAGTATTAGTATTAGTATTAGTATTAGTATTAGTATTAGTATTAGTATTAGTATTAGTATTAGTATTAGTATTAGTATTAGTATTAGTATTAGTATTAGTATTAGTATTAGTATTAGTATTAGTATTAGTATTAGTATTAGTATTAGTATTAGTATTAGTATTAGTATTAGTATTAGTATTAGTATTAGTATTAGTATTAGTATTAGTATTAGTATTAGTATTAGTATTAGTATTAGTATTAGTATTAGTATTAGTATTAGTATTAGTATTAGTATTAGTATTAGTATTAGTATTAGTATTAGTATTAGTATTAGTATTAGTATTAGTATTAGTATTAGTATTAGTATTAGTATTAGTATTAGTATTAGTATTAGTATTAGTATTAGTATTAGTATTAGTATTAGTATTAGTATTAGTATTAGTATTAATAGATCGTGAAAATCGTTTGTCGCGTTTCGCATTGATTCACAATGAAGTGAATGTAGCTCATTTTGGAAAATATAAGTTTTTTCCATTTCAGGATATATAGAAGGTTGGCGTGTCCTTTGAGATAATTTTATATAATTCAACACAGTTGTCAGTAATATATCACAGACAAATTAAGGCAAATTTGGTACAAGACCAACAACAATTTTGGAAAATATAAGTTTATTCCATTTTAGGATATATGGAAGGTTGTTGTGTCCTTTAAGATAATTTGATATAATTCAACAAAGTTGTCAGTAATATATCACAAACAAATCGTGCTAAATTTGGTTCAAAACCAACAACAATTTTGAAAAATATAATTTTTTTCCATTTCAGGATATATGAAAGGGGGGCGTGTCCTTCTAGATAATTTGATATAATTCAACAAAGTTGTCAGTAATATATCACAAACAAATCGTGCTAAATTTGGTGCAAAACCAACAACAATTTTAGCAAATACAAGTTTTTCAATTTCAGGATATATGTAAGGTTGGCGTGTCCTTTGAGAAAATTTTATATAATTCAACACAGTTATCAGTAATATATCAGAGACAAATTCAGGCAAATTTGGTTTAATACCACTAACAATTTTGGAAAATATAAGGATTTTCTATTTCAGGATATATGGCGTTTCCTTCAATATAATTTGATATAATTCAACACAGTTGTCTGTAATATATCCCAGACAAATTAAGGCAAATTTGGTTCAATACCAATAACAATTTTGGAAAATAGAAATTTTTTAAATTGTAGGATATATGGGATGTGGGCGTGTCCTTTGAGATAATTTGATATAATTCAACACAGTTGTCAATAACATATCACAGACAAATCGTGCTAAATTTGGTTCAATGCCAACAAAAATTTTGAAAAATTAAGTTTATTTCATTTTAGAACATATGGGAGGTTGTCAGTACAGTTACAGATAAATTAATGCAAATTTGGTTTTTGGAAAATAAAAATTTTTGTTATGTCAGGATATATCGACCCCTTAGTATTAAAATAGCCTATAATTTTTTTGATGTTTTGAGAAAATCGAGTTTAAAGTTTTCGTCAAATCGGATGTCTATGAAATTTTTGAAGAAGAAATTATACACTATTTTTTCCAATGACCTTTTGACGCACTTTTTGGAAGTAGATTTTGACGAAATTTTGACCAGGCATAGAACAAATGGTGGAGATTCTAAATATGCAGTAAAGAAATAATAGCCTATTAGCACATAGGCTATTGTTATACTAAGGGGACGATATGGAAGGTTGGCGTGTCCTTCCAGATAGTTCGATATAATCCAACAAAGTTCTCAGTAATATATCACAAACAAATCGTCCTGAATTTGGTTTAATACCAACAACAATTTTTCAAAATTTAAGTTCTTTTCATTTCAGGATATATGGAAGATGGGCGTGTGCTTTGAAATAATTTGATATAATCCAACAAAGGTCTCAGTAATATATCACAAACAAATCGTGCTGAATGTGGTTTAATACCAACAACAATTTTGAAAAACGTAAGTTCTTTTCATTTCAGGACCTATGGAAGGTGGACGTATCCTTGGACCGATTTTTACAAAACTTCTGTAATATATCACAAACAAATCGTGCTGAATGTAGCTTAATACCAACAACAATTTTTAAAATTTTAATTTCTTTTCATTTCAGGACATATGGGAGGTGGGCGTGTCCTTGGTACGACTTTCACAAAACTTAGTTTTTTTTTCCTATTTCCTAGCAATGTATATTAATTTTCCTTCTTTTATGATAACTCCTTTGATTTTTGTCCTTCGTTTGTATGAAAACACGACACTGTGCAGAGTAGCTACCGCAATCATACAAATTAAATAACCTTTTGGTTATTACTTACTTTTAGTAACTCTAAGAATCATTCAAATTCATTCAGTACGATTATTCATATTCATTGTATCAAAAAATCGAAATTTTTGTCAAGATAAGATACCATCACTTAATTGTTAATAAAAAAAAATTATTTATTTTTGTAGGTATATTAATTTTGACAATCATACGTATGTTTGTGAGAAAACCCATTTCAATTAATATTAATCATACATACGACAACGCCAAAATGAGTTACATGATAAAAAGTATTTAACTATTTGTAAATAACGCTCGTTTCGCTTATGCAGCAACTATTTGAAAACAGAATTTCAATATGATCCAAAGTGAACAGTCATATATATAGTCATCATCACATACACACACACCTCTTTTTGCCGAGTATTGGACACCACCATTATGCATTAGTTTCATTCAGAGTACAACCAACTATTTCTCAATTAGCTTTGAGCAAACTCATAAAGACCAATTAAATTTTACAATTATGCAAAACAATTTCATTGCATTCACAACATAGAAACAACATTCCGACACACTGGCTATTGGTTAGAAACTGCGTCTCATTCATATTCACAAATGTTATTTTCTCTGTGTAAATCATGTGAAATCATTTATGCTCCGGCATTTATCAGTTTACTATTCACAACTGCATACATAGTATATGAGATTTCCCGAAGCGTATAAGCTATAGATGTAAAATAAATATTAATTATGCGTACCAGAGAGAGAGAGATCAACATGTTATGAAATTTTTGCATATGTAACACATTTGTTGAAATAATATTTTATATATAGCCAATTAAGATGTTTCCTACGCAACCCCAAACAAAGTTTGACATTATTTACATTGTAATTATATGGAAGTGGTCTTATGTGAAAGTATATGCATATACAAATACATACAAGTAAACGCAAACACACACGCAGCATAACCAGCAGGCTATTGCATTTTAAACTTCAAAAATAAATATTAATCATACGTGCTGTAGTCCATATGTCACTCTGAATAAATATTAATCATACGTAGTACGTCATATCTGGCAATAGCAGCATCATAATAATCGATATGCCAATGTATTGCCGTCACAACTGAATGCAAAATTTAAGATTACACAAATTATGTAAAATATTTGGTTTTATAATTGAATAGTAGCTTAGTGTTGTCTTTAACATGTTATCAGAGCGAAAGGGATTGTAAGGGGTTAGCAGTGGCTATCTACACATATGTACTATGTAAAGTAAATATGTATATGAAAACTATAAGCTTTAAGTCCCTCAGAGTGTATTTCATAATCACTGAGGGATTTAAGAGATTTCATAAAGCTGCAGCAGCTATTAAGTTCGCATTTAGTACTTTATATTGTTTTCATATGTGTGTGAGAGTGCGTGTGCGAATTGGGAACAGTAAATCTATCTTTTTTGCAAAGGCAATTATTACAATAAACCTCAATAGGTTGATAAGCCATAGCCCTAATAAAAATACAGCCATAATATCCAGACTAATCACTGAGGATAGTGTGTAAATGATATCGGACCATAAGATTAAGATTAAAAGAACTTATTTTTCAAGATTAGGTTTGCATGCCGAAGGCGTCATCGGCATATTGGTCTTTAAGTCCGAAATCGGTACCAACATTACCGTGAATGGCGAACGCTACATGGAAATGATTCGTTTCAAAAAGACTGCGCAATATATCTATTTCGGATTCAGCCACAAATCCTCATTAGCAGACATGGTAAAACGATTGTGAAATGTTTTCAAATCTTATATACCCGAAACTCATAATTAGAGCAAGGAATTTTTTGCACTAAAAAATCCAAAATATGCGCATATAAAATGCACTTAAAATTCAAAAATATGCACTAAAAACTTATAAAATATGCAATTAATTGAATGAATTTTGGTAAAAAAGGACACAAAATTATTTTTATACTCCTATATGATGTTGAATCATAATCGTAGAGCTCTTTCAACCAAACCGCGCAATATACCTATTTCGGTTTCAGCCTCGAATACTTATTAGCGCGCTTGGTACAACGATTGTGAAATGTGATCAAGTCTTATATAACCGAACCTCATCTATAGGGAAAGAAATTCTATGCACTAAAAAATCCAAAATATGCGTATATAATATGCACTTGAAATTAAAAATATGCACTAAAAACTCATAAAATATGCAAGTAAACAATTATTTTAAATTTAAATTTGCATGAATTTTGGCAAAAAAGGACACCAAATTTATTTTTATACTCCTATATGATGTCGAATCGAAATCGTAGAGCTCTGTCAACAAGACGGCGTAATTTAGCTATTTCGGTCTCAGCCACAAATCCTTATTAGCAGTCTTGATACAACGATTGTGAAATGTGATGTGACCTCATCTATAGGGAAAGAAATTGTATGTACTAAAAAATCCAAAATATGCGCATATAATATGCACTTGAAATTAAAAATATGCACTAAAAACTCGTTAAATATGCAAGTAAACAATTATTTTAAATTTAAATTTGCACGAATTTTGGCAAAAAAGGGCACAATTTTTTTTTGTGCTCCTATATGATGTCGAATCGAAATCGTAGAGCTCTTTCAATAAGACAGCGCAATATAGCTATTTCGGTTTCAGCCATGAATCCTTATTAGCAGTCTTGGTACAACGAATGTGAAATGTTATCAAGGCTTATATACCCGAACCTCATATAATATGCACTTCCAATTTAAAAATATGCACTAAAAACTCATTAAATATACAATTTTATTTTAAATTTTAATAAAAATCAAATTAGCATGAATTTGTCAAAAAGAACAGAAAATTAATTTTTATACGCCTATATGATGTCGAATCGAAATCGTAGAGCTATTTCATCAAGAATATTTCGGATTCAGCCACGGATCCTCATTAGCAGACTTGGTACAATGATTGTAAGATGCTTATCAAGTTTTATATACCCGAACCTCATAACTAGGGTAAGGAATTTGATGTACTAAAAAAAATCAAAAATATGCGCATATAATGTGCACTTCAATTCAAACAAATATGCACTAAAAACTCATAAAATTAATCGCATATTTTATTTTTTTTTTAAATTTTATTAAAAATAAAATATGCATGCATTTTAGCAAAAAGGACACAAAATTAATTTTTTAACTCATATATGATGTCGAATCGGAATAGTAGAGCTCTTTCACTGCTTCGCCAAATTCTTAAAATTTCTGATATAATATTTTATTGCATTAAGTCACGCTTCCGATCTTATAATTGGCTCAGGAGAAAGCGGAATACCAGGACATCTTTTATTAAAAATCTGCACAAGCGAAGGCAATTTTAAAAAAATATTTTTTTTATTTAATATGAGAGAATTCTTTTCAATAAAATGACTTCGTTAAAAAAACTTTAATTCAATAAACAAGTCACATGCAACAGGCTCCTTACCGCCTTAACAAATTTTACAAATTTTTTGTAATTCATCTTTTACTAATTTCCCCCAAAGATGTCCCACAAAAGTTAAAGGCGTTTTATTTTTTAAAGAGCTTGTTCATCAAAAAAACTAAATTATGCAGCACAAATATGCATTTATTGAAAAATTTTCTAAAATATGCGCATAAATATGCTAAAATATGTATTTTTCGTAAAATATGCAAAATATGCAATAATGATTGAGTGCCATTTCAAAGGAATTTTCATCATCCGTAAAGATAACTTAACCGTTTACATTTTAGAATGTCCAGGAAAAATATGCATTTGCATAATATTCCTTGCCCTACTTATAACTTAATAAGAATTCTTTGTTCAGCAGAAAGACTCGAAATCAAAAACAACATAATCAAAACTTCTAATAAATGGACCAAACAAAACAAACCCGATGAAGAGGTAACAAAATAATTTTAATGTACCTAATAGTATTTTGTAAAATATTTTGTAATTCATATGAATATTGTGTAAAAAATTATGTAGCATCTTTTCAGCTAAGGCGTTTTACTTTTTAAAGTGGTTGTTCAAAGAAAAAGCTGAAATATGCAGCAAAAACATGCATTTATTGCTAAATTCGCTTAAATATGAGCATAAATATGCAAAACATGTTTCTTTTGTAAAATATGCAAAAACTATTATATGCCATTTTAAAGGCATTGTCATGATTCGTAAAGATAATTTTGTAAAAATATTTTGTAATTCAGATGAATATTGTGTAAAAAAATGTTAAAGCATATTTTACCCAAAGATGTCCCACAAAAAGTTAAAAGCGTTTTACTTTTTAAAGTGGTTGGTAATAAAAAAAGCTGAAATATGCAGGAAAAACATGCATTTATTGAAAATTTTGCCAAAATATGTGCATTTATATGCAAAAACACGTATTTTTAGTTAAATATGCAAATAAAATTGAAAATTGAATGCCATTACCATAATCATATTTGGTTTTAGGATGTCCAGGAAAAATATGCATTTGCATAAGATACCTTGCCCTATCCATTACTAAATAAGGATTCTTTCTTGGGTACATAGACTCGAAACCAACAACATAGTTCTAATAAACAGACCAAACACAACAAAACTGATGAATAGGTAACAAAATAATTTTATTGTACCAAGTAGTATTTTGTAAAAATATTTTGTAGTTCAGATGAATAATGTGTAAAAAATTTTTAAACATCTTTTACCCAAAGATGTCCCACAAAAAGTTGAAAGTGTTTTGTTTTTTAAAGTGGTTGTTACTCAAAAAAGCTGAAATATGCAGCAAAAACATGCATTTATTGCAAAATTTGCTAAAATATGCGCTTAAATATGCAAAGACGCGTATTTTTAGTAAAATATGCAAAAACTATTGAATGGCATTTTAAAGAAATTGTTATGATTCGTAAAGATAACCTAACCGTTTTAAGGATATCCGGGAAAAATATGCATTTGCATAAGTTTCCTTGCCCTTGACACCTTCTGGTACCTTCCATACAAATGTACCAATCCGCGCACTTCAGATATCGAGTAATAATATCAATATATATATATATATTTTCCAAAATAACTTCCTTTTAACTAAAATTGCATATACTCTCGACCTTAAGCATTCATAAATCATTTAATTTCATTACATACAATTGATGGCCATGAATGCAGACATTCGCTGCAAGCTGTAATAAAAAGTAAATATACGCATTTACCTCCACTGTTAATTGGCCATGCCGTGATGGCGGTGGTGGCCTTTCCGCGCCAACCGCATAAGTCAGTCTGATGCGCGGTTTGACCCATAACCACGCAGCTGTTTGAATTGAAGTAAAACATAACGATTGTTAAACGTTAAACTATGACCTTTGCAAAGGAAGTGGCTTTTATATGAATATTTTTTGTTATTGTTGTTGTTGTTTCTGTTTATTGTTCGTGCCCACCACAAATCGTTCAAGTTATTGTCAGTAATAAATGATGAGGAAATTTCTGAGGTTTTCGTTTTAGCCTTTTGCTGGAATCAAAAACAAAGATACGCTTTGCAAAATTTGCAAACTGCAAGCGCATCACATAGCAAACTGCAGTTGCAGCTGAAAAAAAAAAACAAAAACAAAACCTCCAACGTTTTCTGCCACATGTCTGATGCGGTTTGGCCCCGTATGGAAAAGAAGAACAAAACGGCAAACTTTAATTTTTTGCACATGTGAGGTCATGTTCTTCAAATATTTATACTTTTGTTTTTGAATGATGTTTACTTTAGCTTGAATGTTTACACATACATATGTCTATCACATCCCTGACCATGCCAGGCCATATGAACGACCGAGCGACAGACAGTCGGACGGACGGACACACAGACAGACCAACAGACTGACTCATAGCAATCGTACCACCAATAATGGCGAAATTTTTAGTTCAAACTTTGTTCCCTCCTCTTGTTATTCATTTTGTTTGACTCTGTGCTCATTCTCACTTGCAAGTGGGGCACACATGATGTGTCTGGTGATTGGGGCTGAAAGCGCCAAAGACCCTCTTCGCAAAGGCGAGCAAGAACATTTCGCATGGCAAATAACAATTGCGGTGCAGCAGTTGTGTATAAACACACACACTCACGTCGTGTGGAGCAATAACAAATAACACAAAAGAAAATGAACAAATATTTATTTAAAATTGTCTCTGCCATTAAACAAGGGGTGGTGGGAGGGAGGGAGGGTTAGGTGACTAGGCAGCTTAACAAAGGGTGTTGCTGTAATAATCAAGGGGGAACATATACGTATGATTAATATTCATTTTAATGGCATAACTCATACGTATGATTAATATATAAATACATTTTAGTATTATAATTCATACGGCAACCGACCACAGGGACTGTAAAACTCAACGCAACCGTCTCATGCGTCTAGTCCACACCATCATCGTCGTCGTCGTCGTCGTCGTCAGCGCTTTATGTGCAAGCGGCGGTGTTGCCTAAAACTCGTAAATTTTTGAAATATGTTTTTTAATGTGGCCCTTTTCACCACAATGCCATAATTATACCTTTATTGCCATTTCTATTAACCGCATTCTTAACGACAAGTCTGAGCATCGCCTATAATTACATTGCCACGTTTGTGCTTTATACTCGGCTACGCTTCATAAAAGTTGTTTCCCAGAATTTGCCCCCCTCCATTATAACACACACACACACATTCATATACTTACACACACATGCGCCCCTTCTTGTTGGTGTTATGCTTATGCTATTACATGGTAACCTAACGAAAATTACAACGGCGCTTTTAACGACTCCTGCTTGGTGCTCTCGTTGTGCTAATTCTCGTTCACACAATACATAACACATAACTGAATGTGTGTGCGCCGCAAAGCAAGACAATATAAAAGTTTGCAAAGCACCGAAAAAGTGAAACAAAATGGAAAATCTTTAAATCGCTTTGAAACGACTCTGCTAAGCAACAGTCTTTCACTTCTGTTTCTCTCACGCTCGTGCAAGCAAGAACGAAGGATTGGCTTGACTGCGCAGACCTTTGAACTAAACACTTTGTTGCTGTTGTTGTTGTGGTGGTGTTGTTTTTTTCGCTAAGGTAATTTGTACATGCAAATGTGTAGCACATAGCACATTTATTTGCCATATTTGGTGAGTTATATATAGAATATAAATATAGGCTTGAAATGTGAACAACAACAACAAGAGCGATTAGAAATGTTAACGCATTAAAAAGGCAAAGTAATTAGACACATAACAAATGGAGTCAATCAACCTTATACTTTTGTGGCCATTAATTTGCACAACGCACAACACAACCACACACGCACACACATATACACAGTCATACTTACTTACGTTAACAAAGTAATTTAAATTATTTTGTGCCTGGTAATTTATACCCTAAAATATGAGGCACATCTTGTAAATACCTTGTTTCCCAGCAGTTCCAGCTCAAATCTATTAATATTGTCGATAGTCGGTGGCATTTGCCAGACTTTCATCTAACTATTGGCAAACATTTATCAAGTTTGACTAACTTATGCGTCACATGACAGCGCGTTTGACAACATAAAACTTTCAGATTTTTGTCAAAAGTTTGTAAAGAACTTTTTGGCGAGCAGTCCTCAAATGATTTGCTGCTATTGCCAATCATAATTGAGTAAAGTTTGTGGTTTCGTTATCAAAAATAGAATACGCACATTCCCTTAAGTTGTCATTGAACTTTAGTATTAGCCATCGTAACAGGCATGATGCGGTGGTTCGTTTCGCGCAGTTTGTTTATATAAAGTAAATTAATGTTTATTAGTTTGATTTGTTGAAAAATAAATCTATACCGTTTTAGCTAAAAATGATAGGTTCAATTTTCAGAACACAGTATAAAATTGTTCAGCTAATTTATTTGAGACTCAATTGCACGAGAAAGTAGCCCTAAAAATAAAAACTTCTGCTTCATTCGATTTGTTTTGACAAATTCCTCTATTCGAACCATACTAACTTCAAATCGATATTAAATTATTATGGCATGTTACTTGACAAAACGAATGATGCAGAACTTCTTCTTTTTGAGGCTACTTTCATGTGCAGTTCTCAGAATTGAGTCCCAAACCAATAATCTGAAGTATGTTGTACTGTGTAATGTAATGGCCATACGATTTTTTTTGCTCAAGGTTTATTTTTAGCAGTTTTGGTTATATCTCGGGTTCGATTCCTGTCTCAGTGATCTAATAGACTTTTTGATGCGGCTATAAAACGTGAGTCCCGTGATGTGAGTCTCTTATAAAAACATGTCACCTTAGGTCTTTGCTTACTAAATATGATGTCTCATCTTCATTTTTGACTTCCTGCATGACTGCTATAGTATAGTGCATCATTGTCAAAAGCGTTGCATTCGCCTACGCTGACGCTATGCCACCAATAGCAGTGACACAATTTCCTTGCAGTCACTGCGGATATTTCAGGTTAATAACATTATAAATTATGGCCTTTATAGCGGTGAAAGGTGGCAGGTATAAGGTGGTGAGGGAAGGAGATTTTATAGTATTTGTCGTTTGTGTTTTCATTACCACCCAATCCAGGTTACAGCCTTCGAGGAAGCTTCATCACATCACGTAGCTGTTTTTCCATTTGCGCCAACGCATGGAGTTCTGTGAGTCGAAAGTTGCATTGCCATCGCACTCACAAAATAATAATATGTAAATCAAAATATATGTAAATCGATTTATGCTACAGCCGAAGAATAAAATATGAATGATGGCTTTTTGGGTGTTTTCTTTTTAATTTTAACAAACTTTAAGCTAAAGGCGGCGGCGGCACATGTTGATGTTTGTTATTCGAGATGAAATATTGGCAATATTATTTGTTTACTAACCAAAAATTTGTTGTTATCAACTTTATTTGTTTATTTAAATATTTATATAAATTTCTTCATTTGCAGTTAGACCACAATGGAAGCCATAGAATGGCTTCTAGAAGAAACACAATAAGTCCAACATGATGTCATCCTCTTTAGCTCAGCATTGTAAAAATATTTTCAATAACATCATATAGATTTTATAGCTACTAAAACTATATGACAAACATAATAAAAACAACATTTGCCAGTAGATACATACAACACAGAGGGCGTATGAGTTATTATCTATATAAATTAATTATCTATACCGCCTACCAAGCACTCACTGTCTTAAGGTTTATATTAGTTTATGTAATATTTGTTATTTCATAAAATTTGCTTACACAGCATCACAAATATATCTGTTATTGGTTTAAAATATTAAATCGTAAAACTTTTACTACCCATTATAAACAATTTTAAGTCTTTACTTAATTTGGTTTAGAAAACTAATAAATTTCAGCATGTAAGGCAGTATCCTATCGAAGTGAAACCATAACTCATAGCTATGAGCATCGGTAGGCTACGAGCAATAAATATCTTCCAGGTATTCGGTTGCTCCATTCTCTATTGCTCACTGTAAATGGAATAATTGGGTAAGGCATAAATTAATCCCATTTCTACCTAAGTTATTGTAATAAAGCCATAATAATAATCATTGTTGGCATTTGCTCTATATGTATTTATGGTTTATTTATGTGTCGGTCGTTTGGTGTTGCAAATGCGCTCGGGCAGCGCTGTGTTGCCGGAGCTGATTTCTTTAGTATTGCTATCACACACACACACACACACACACACACGAAGATATATGGATATCTTCGATTGTTTGTAAAGCTTTTAAGCTGAAAAGGATAATGGATATTAATTCCATGTGAATGTGGATCGTTTTGTTATGTGTATGTGACTGTATGTATATTCTATGTGATCTAATGAGATTTAGCAAAAGCTTAGCTATGAATGCTGTTAAAATTAATATTAATCATACGTATCTCCTGTAATCAATAGTAGTAAAATTAATATTAATCATACGTAGTCTTGTATTGATGTTATTATAATTAATATGAATTATATGTATCTGTATAAAGTAATTGAAAAATCAATAAATGAGATAAGATATAAAAATAACAGATGAGGGCAAATTTGTAGCAGGGATATAAAATTAAAAGTACAATAATTTAATTTGAGGAGAAGTGCAAGGCAGAGCCACTCAATGAGCGGAATGTAAGCGGCTGAGC
The DNA here is from genome assembly GCA_964034835.1 of Muscina levida. NCBI lineage: Eukaryota > Metazoa > Arthropoda > Insecta > Diptera > Muscidae > Muscina > Muscina levida. The sequence goes on along the minus strand of OZ035880.1, from coordinate 18,728,326 downwards.
GGTGCCGCTCAGGAATAGAACATGTCCTAATTTTTAGTTGTTTTCTGGCGGTAAAGCATATAGAAAGCAAAAGTAAATCGAATATAAAAATTTAAAAATTTAAAAATATAAAATAAAAAAATTTAAAAATATAAAAATATACAAATATAAAAATATAAAAATATAAAAATATAAAAATATAAAAATATAAAAATATAAAAATATAAAAATATAAAAATATAAAAATATAAAAATATAAAAATATAAAAATATAAAAATATAAAAATATAAAAATATAAAAATATAAAAATATAAAAATATAAAAATATAAAAATATACAAATATACAAATATAAAAATATAAAAATATAAAAATATAAAAATATAAAAATATAAAAATATAAAAATATTAAAAAATTAAAATATAAAAATATAAAAATATAAAAATATTAAAAAATTAAAATATAAAAATTTTTAAATATAAAAATTTAAAAATATAAAAATATAAAAATATAAAAATATAAAAATATAAAAATATAAAAATATAAAAATATAAAAATATAAAAATATAAAAATATAAAAACATAAAAATATAAAAATGTAAAAAAATAAAAATATAAAAATATAAATATATAAAAATATAAAAATAAAAAATATATAAGTATAAAACTATATAAAAATATAAAAATATAAAAATATAAAAATATAAAAATATAAAAATATAAAAATATAAAAATATAAAAATATAAAAATAGAAAAATAGAAAAATATAAAAATATAATAATATAAAAATATAAAAATATAAAAAATTTAAAAACATAAAAACATAAAAATATAAAAATATAAATATATAAAAAAATAAAAATATAAAAACATAAATATATAAAAATATAAAAATATAAATATCACAATAAAGAATAAGAAATATATAAAAACCTCCCCCTTCCACCATTTTGGGAGTTAAATAAGATCAAATGCTCATTGAACCTTAAATTAAATTACCTACAATTATTTTTGTGCAAAATCACGGCAAATGTTTTTACCCTCCCCTACATGTCAGATATAAACTAATTACTATAACTGCCTATCATGTTTAGTTGAATAATATAATAACATAACATTTGCCTGACAAACTTAGAGTGTTTTCTAATTGACCAACAAAAATCATAAGCACATGTAATTACATTATATCAAAACCAATATATGTATATGTACTATACATATTAGATGTATACAATCACTCAGATTATAACGTAATGTAATAAGCATTATATAATAATGTATTTTTATTTGATTTTGAGATATGCAAAACAAAAAAAACACACAAATACTTTCAAAGAAAAAGGATTTTAATACATTTACCTAGCAACATGGCAATAAATTACTTCCACATAAAAATTGTGCTGTCAAAGGTAATAAAACTCTGACAAACGGCATTGCCTGTTATGCTCATGGCAGCCGTAGTTATAGTAACTGAGAGCTATGATGTTGTCGAATAAAATTCATCTTGATACATGAGTGTTGTGATGACAGTAATCAGTGTTTTAGTGATAAATTCACTGAGCCGTTTATAGGCAATGGTGTATATGAACAATAATGTATATATAATACATATAAGAAGCTGGATGCATGTTTTTATTAGAATATATACATTTTTATTCAATAATAATAATTTATAATAATCATACGTAACATCATCCATTTTATATACAACATGTAAATATAACTAACTCCATAAATTACGTATGTGATTTATAATTAGTACAAATAAATATTAATCATACGTTAAAAAAATATGATATTTACTGGGCGTTAGCAGATCTATAGTAGTTGTTATATGTATTACACATCATTATATTCATATATGTAATTTATTATAATGATTTGAAAATTTGTATTTATTACACATAACAACAAAGTAAAATAATGCGATGAACAATATTTGATATATAATTTCATTATCCGTATGATGTTATGTTATCGGATGGTGAAAATGTGTTGCACAAAATAATGAAACTTTAAAGGAAGGAAATTACGATATTAATTGTATTTATACGTAGTATTATATTTAAACTGAATTGTATTGAAATACGAAAAATTTATCATACTTATAGGCATTAAATGTTGATATATTTTTAGTTTGTTGTTCATATTAATAAATAACGAATGAGTTTAGCAGAAAAGAGTAAAATTTTGCACCAAAAATTACCTTAAATTCTGAAATGTATAAATTATTTGAAATTAAAATATAAAAATATAAAAATATAAAAATATAACAATATAAAAATATAAAAATATAAAAATATAAAAATATAAAAATATAAAAATATAAAAATATAAAAATATAAATATATAAAAATATAAAAACATAAAAATATAAAAATATAAAAATATAAAAATATAAAACTATAAAAATATAAAAATATAAAAATATAAAAATATAAAAATATAAAAATATAAAAATATAAAAATATAAAAATATAAAAATATAAAAATATAAAAATATAAAAATATAAAAATATAAAAATATAAAAATATAAAAATATAAAAATATAAAAATATAAAAATATAAAAATATAAAAATATAAAAATATAAAAATATAAAAATATAAAAATATAAAAATATAAAAATATAAAAATATAAAATATAAAAATATAAAAGTATAACATCTTTTATACAATGTGTTGCACACTTTTAGTTTTGTGTGTATTTCATCATTTAAACACCACTTATTAATATTTTAAGCTACCTATGTATGTACTACCGGCCAATTGTCTTCTCAATCCATTGTCTGATTAAATTATACCTTTAAGCAAATCTGTTAAAATAATTCCTTTCATTTCTGATTATAAACTGATTGCAAACTATTTAAAGACTTTAATACGGATAACTAGTAATCATACGTACTAATAATAGGCAAATCCAAAATACAAATATAAATAATCATACGTACTAATAGACAACAATACCATAATCCAAGAATCGTATTAGTACAATTAGTATTACTTGTATGTACAGCTAACTTAAAATTAAATATTTGCATTTATTATTTAATTAAAAACTCTAAGCAACAAACACACTCACTCACACACGCATTTTATACTCGATAATCCTGCACAACTCACAAATAATTTAGGACGTAAACACTTTCCATCATTGAGTTACCTCTAGGCTATGATTGTAAAGCAATGTAGATGCATTCCCAGGCTATTAGCAATATTATATTAGTCTTAGTCATACATAGAAATATGTTGAAATTATTATTGTAATATTAAACAATACCCCGGACAAAGGCATTTTGTTTATTGTCTGTTTCTTGGGGCTATGATGGCAACAAAAACCATGCTATGAAATCTACAATTGGGTAAAAGCGGCAGATTATTCGTATTGTGTTAGAAATAAGTATAAATATAAATAGTCTGGAACAAAGTTCTATTACAGAATGTGAAAGGTGTTTTTTTTTGTGTGTTTCTTATAAAATTTGTTGAATATTTTGGGACTCAATTCTGAGAACTTAAAGTGAAAGTAGCCCCAAATAGAAGAAGTTCTGCATCATTCGTTTTGTCAAGTTACATGCCATAATAATTTAATATCGATTTGAAGTTAGTTATACGAAATTTGTCACGTTTTAGGCTCTTTTAGTTGACATAACATAAATAGTATATGGCGTATGGTTATCATAAGTAATACTCCATGTAAATCATACGCCACGGAGTAGAACAGATTTATTGGAACTGCTACAAAATGAATCCAGTTCAAAATCATTTGATGAATGGAAAAGTGAAACTGTTGCTTATGTAGTTAAACGTTATATGAACAGATTGAAGGAATTTTAATTCTTAATGTTTTTTTTTTTAAATTTGTTACAGCTAAATCGGGCTATTGCTTCTCGATGAGCCTAAAACGTGACAAATTCCCCTTTACGATACTTACTTACTTCAAATCGATATTGAATTATTATGGCATGTAACTTGACAAAACGAATGATGCAGAACTTCTTATATTTGGGGCTACTTTCACTTGCTGTTCTCAGAATTAAGTCCCAAATCAATGAGCTGAAAAATGTTATACTGTGATATGATTTCAAAAACTACAATTAGAAAAGAAGAAAAGCAATTAAGTTGTCCGATGACAGAATTCCTTCATCATTTGTATGATGGCAATTTTGTGATCGTTTTTTTGCCAACAAATTGACCGGACTCAACGATTTTACACTAATTTAACCTAATTTGAACAGGAGGAAACGAACTGCATCATTGGTTTTTTGAGTTATGATGAGCCCTTCACACCAAAATTTATGAATTTTTTTTTAACTTAGGAGTTTTAAAAGCTATAGTTTCGGAAAGCTATAGTTGGTTGCTTTAGTATAGCCGTCTTTGACAAAGTTGTTCAAAATGATTTTTATGCAAAAACCAAACTATATCATGTTGAAAATCTATTTCAACCAATTTAAAAAATTTTTGTATGAATGGCTCATGATAAATCAAACAACTAATGATGCAGTTCGATTCTTCGTGTCCGAATTAGGACACGTTTTGAAAAAATACAATCACAGCGTTATCAAAAAGGTATTTTTGAAAGGACGGATGGCAGGATCTTAAAGGCCTTATAGAACGCCTTCAAGAGCAGTCAGGAGGCCTTCCTTCTTCCTTTCCAAAAAACAAAGTGTGTCATTAGGAGGCAAGCATGTCGTAATTGAAGGCCTGCAGGCACTTGAAAAAAGAAGGACTTAAAAATTAAGAAAAACTATGCAGTTGATCATCCTCAAATCCACCGGTTATTTTTAGATATTTCTCACTTCTGAATTTTGTTTATATTTTTTTCGACCTTTTTTACAAATTGATAATATTTTCAAATAATCAAGCTCGAGGTAATGTTTTCTCGTATTTTATGTTATTTTTATTCGATATTTCGATCGTCTTCGAGGATCATCTTCAGGAATCCTGTAATACATTAATGATACGACACACTGTAACATACATACTAACAATTTTACGTATTATAACTTATAAAATTTATAAGTACATAAAACATAAAAGATGAGCGATAGATCATCGTCACCGTCCGTCACCGTTCAGATTATCTCTAACATTAAATTAATATTAATTTCTTGTTTGTCTTGTTGTAACTACTCGCTGACAGATCCACATCGCTTTTGTAGTTCATGCATGTGTTAGTGTTGAGAATGTGGAGCATTTCCAACATTAGTCTCTTGTTATAATTGCTCTCACATTGCAGAACAGTTACCCTCTCTAAGTCTGGTTGATGGTTTGTTGTGGCACAGTGCGTCGAAAGCGTTGTTTTTTTGTGTCAGTTAGAGTTAGATGAGATTTGATATATATGTTGTTGGAGCAGTATTAATTACAGCCAGCGTGGAAGTGGGGGGTGGCACGCCCCCTTTTCTAAACCGCTCTGCAGGCTTTCCCAATAGACAGATTGATACGAAAATTTTACCAAGTGGTACTGATGACCTGTAGATAGTCCCTGGCTATATTTGGTTGTGATTGGATAAAGGGGCGTGGCACCGCCCATAAAACATGAAAATAAAAAGGGCTATATCTCATGAACTATAAGAGGTATGAAGATGAGATTTGTTACGTATGTGGTTGTTGCAGTATAAATTACAGTAAGAGTGGAAGTGGGCTGTACCACACCCCTTTTTAAATAAACAGTTATAACTGTCAAAATTCCACAGTATATTGCAGTTCGCCTAGAGATATGAACAGTAAGGTGGGCCAGTTTTTTTATTCGCAAAAATTGTAACCAAATCTACGATGAATTATTAGAAAATGTCACCAATAAACTTTGTGTGTGATATCAATTCCTAGCTTGCGCTGGGAAAGCTTAATTTAGTGCAGAAAACTTAAATTTTGATAGAAGTGTCTTAAAGCTGAAGTCTGTACGCTTTCAATAATCATGGGGCAACGAACGTCACTTCTAAAAGAAGCGCAAAACGGAGTAAATAAACAAAAAATCATTTTATCTTAAAAAAAGTATCAGCTAGGATTTTGATTCATGTGGATTTTTGATGTACAATTGACCCCCAACAAAACCCCATTTACCGTTTTTGTTGCCATTTTAGGTCAACCAATTCGTCATTCAGGCGAGGTGTGTGAAGTGTGATAGACTTTCTTTGAAAAATCACCATGTAAAGACTACACAAGAACAACGTTTACAAATCTGGCAAATTTTTTTTCAAAATGCGCGTTCTGTTTGCCCTTTATGAAGTTTATGGTGCATATACTCATCCATCTGAGCAGCTAATAGAAGCCATCAACGCTGTAGACGTAAGTGTGACAGGGGACTCGAATTTATCGAACCGACGCCGTTCTCAGCAACTCGGTCTCTGCAAATGCTGAGGAAAGATCTTGGCCTATATTCATATATCCAACTGGTAGAAGAACTAAAACCAGTGGACGATCAATTGATTTTTTTATTTATCATGTTATTGCACATTATTTGAAGGAAAAATGGTTCCAACACGACGGCGTAAAATGCCATCATCGCTTTGTAAAGCCAAATGTTGGTGTCCGAATTATCTCATAGAATGTATAGTATTCGGAAATATTCTTCATCCATGTGAGAAGAAGACACGGCAAAAGAGGTTTTTATGGCTAAAGGCATGAAGCTTCAAACGAAATTTACAATTTCCGTTAATGGGCGGAGAAGGCATGTCAAAAGTGTTTTTTACGCCCAAAGAGATAGTTAGTATACAGACGGTTACCGCTACTACATTGAATTTTGATCTTTAACGGAATGTCTGTTTGCGATTTGTAAAATATATTACTTTGCTGATGAACTTTTTACTATCGTCATAGAGCTTATGATATTTAGAATTTAAAACAACAACACTTAATTTGTTAAATTTCATGTTAAGGAGTTGCTTGAAATTAGTTACATAAGTTAATAAACTCAACATATCATTATCAAGCTTAAGTACCGTTTTCAAAGTACTTTGTAGACCTAAATGTGAAATATATTACAAGTTAAAATGCATAGCGAAGCATTGCCGGGCCCACAAGTATTTTATAAAATTTTAGATATTTTGTAAAATTGATGTGTTGGTAACTCATAAGAAATAATCAATTTGTACCCGCATATTACATATAAATATTAATTATACATATCACCACCAGCATTACCACAATTTAATGCAAACACAACATCGAAGGCAGTGCATAACAGTATTACTCATACGTATTATTAATTAAATATTAATCATACGTATAAAGATCAACTAAAATATATAACATAATACAATATGATACATGACATAACACAAATATTTTGTTTATTTGTTTATTTGTCATGACTCATGACATTGCTAGAATATCTCAAGGAATAACATACAACACAAAGAATAATACATACAATATTAATACACAATCATTATTAATCATACGTAACGAAAATTTTAAAATTCAACATTCATTCTTGTTATTAGAGATAATGGGAATGAAATTTTGTGAGATATCAGCAAAATTTCTTATTTCTTCCTCGCTCGTTCCGCCCCCCTCTCTCTGTTTAGCCATATATGCTATATATATGCTTCAATTTTTTATTTTGTTTTGTGAACATAAGATTGGTTTTTGATTTGTTGTTTGTGTTTGTGTTGTTAGCATTAAATTATACAGGTTTGCTTGGCGTTTTAGGAATATTAATGTAAACATAACATTTAATTCAATCTCGACGAGAAGTTGGCGGCGGTGATGATGTCGGTTCTGCTGACAATTTATGATAATTTCATTTAGTTTCATAATAATTTTAATGCAGTTTATATCATTGAGTTTAAAGTAACTTGGAGCGATGTAAAAGTAATGCCGCTATGTAGTCAGCGAGCGAGATAGTTGCATTGTTGACATTACAAATGTAATTGAATTGTCAGGCAAATGAATTTATGACAAAATTACCACACAGCCACAAAAGCAATTATATTGTGTATAGTAGTATGTGTGTGGTAAAATTGAATTGCTGCATTGAGGGTTATCAAGAAATGTGGCAATGGTTGGCGTTGGCATTTAAGCGAAAATTCCACGTTTGCCACGTTAAAAACGATACAGTATAACCTGAAGGAAGTTTTAAAACCGCAACAATGTGCTAAAGGCATGAAATGTAATTTATATGAGTATAAATTTTATATGAACAAATTGCCTGATAATTATTAAAATGATGGTGGAATATGATGTAGTGCATCCACCCACTTATATTTATTAGTATCTATTGTTTAGAATAATCTTGTTTTTATATCGCTGTTTAGGCGATACGTGCGTGACATAATTATTGTTTGAAAACAATACTATTGAATGTTAATTTTTCGTTGTTGTTATTGTAAGTCAAAAAACTATATATATGATTGGCCCAAAATCACATATTAATTAAAATATGTACATATTAGTTATATGCCACTGGGACGTATGAGTATTATTTGTTGTTATTATACAGCAATCACATAATAATTAAAATTCACATTAGTCATACGCCATTGGGACGTAAGAGAATTATTTGTTATTTTAAAAGCAATCATACTAATCATATTATATGTAATACATTACGCTTACTAATTATACTATTAAAAACTTTTATAATTACTTTATAACATAGTTGTAACACAGGCACGGTTAACACAACTCATAGTAATAGGGTGATTCGATAAGTGGTCGTGAAAGAGGAGAAAATTTTGGCATTTCCTGAAAACATATTAGCTTTTATATTTATCGTAACTTTTGATCCTGGAATATGATTGTTCGTAAAATCGACGACTTTAGACACCCAATTCTTATGTATCCAAAATAAGGATAACCTTTCAGTGTTACACAATTTACACAGTACAACACATGATTTTAGGACTCAATTCTGAGAATTGCACTTGAAAGTAGAGCCAAAAATAAGAACTTCTACATCATTCTTTTTGTCAAGTTGGCTGCATTAATAATTTAATATCGATTTGAAGTAAGTGAGCATCGCATATGGGAATTCTTCACGTTTTAGGCTCTTTTGTTTGTCATAACTTGAGAACCACAAGTCCGATATAGCTGAAACAATTTTAAAAAAATTAAGAATTACAGTTCCGTTAATCTGTTCATATAACGTTACCCTACATAAGCAACAGTTTCACTTTTCCATTCATCAAATAATTTTGAACTCGGTTTATTTTGCAGCAGTTATAATAAAATTGTTGTACTCCGTGGCGTATGGTTAACGTGGAATATTACTTATGATAATCATACCCCACCATATAGTATTTATGTTATGTCAAACAAAAGAGTCTAAAACGTGACAAATTCCCCTATACAATACTTAGTAACTTCAAAACGATATTAAATGCCATAGTATGTAACTTGACAAAACGTATGATGCAGAACTTCTTCTCTTTGGGGCTACTTTCACGTGCAGTTCTCAGAATTGAGTCCCAAAATCATTTGCTGTACTGTGTAAGTATAACCTTTTACACAGTACACGAGTTACACAGTACAACACATGATTTCGGAACTCAATTTTGAGACGTGAAAGTAGCCCCAAAAATAAGAACTTCTGCATCTCTCGTTTTGTCAAGTTGGCTGCCTTAATAATTTAATGGCCATTCGAATTTTTTTTGCTGATGGTGGATTTTTATCACTTTTTCTATATTTTGCTCAAGGTGGTTTTTTAGCACTTTTTCTATATTTTAATACGGTTATATAATGGCGTATATTTAACACGGGCGTGACATGTATCGCGCCTACCCTTCCCTAATGTTCATTTGTGGCCCAACTATCTACATTAATAACACAGCACAAGATTTTTCAGCTCATTGATTTGGGACTCAATTCTGAGAATTGCACGTGAAAGTAGCCACAAAAATTAGAACTTCTGCATCGTTCGTCTTGTCAAGTTGGCTGCATTAATAACACAAGGGAACAAGGTATTTGTTGTTTAAGAACTGAATATAATAATTTGGTAATTTGGGACGTTGAATCCAAATCTGCACTTGGTTTTTTTGTATCAGCTCGACTTTTCGCGATATACCGTTATGTCCAAAACTAAGGCACCTCCACTACAAATATTTAAATAACAAGAAAACGGTTCACCATATTCAATTAAAAAAAAAACTGAAACTCGTCAACAAAATTATCTTTAATCCGTGCCTACATGGTTTTTAATTTGGCCTAGTAGTTTCAGAGATATCGGTGTAGTTTAAAATAATGCAACAAAAATCACGGTGTTGGTCTTAAAACATTTAGTTTAATATAGTTTGAATCAAATGAGCTTTATTTCATTGAAATCTGTGCACAACTTTTGATTTTGTCAACAATTTACTGAGATAACTAAATTTACAACAATCGCGATTTCCATACAGAATTAACATTTATTAATATGTTTGTGAAATGTTTATTAATATGTTATGAAAATTTATCAGTATTAATATTTTTCGAAACGAACTTATGGGATTGTAAAGGGGCTATATCGGAACAACCCTTCTGGTACCTCCCATACAAAATGACCTATTTTTGTAAAATTAATATTTCTAACTTAACTTCCAAATTGACACCTGCCGATTAATTAAATTTGGTCAGTTAATTAATATTGTAATAGGAGGGAAAACTATAAATAAAATTGCACTATTTGTTACAATAAGTTGCACTTTTTGAAACCAAAAATTGTACTCTTTAGTACCATAAATTGTACTTTTCGTTGCCTTAAATTGTACTTTTTGGTACCACAAATTCCAAGTGGTACTATAATTTGTACTTTTTGGTAAAACAAATTTTACTTTTTGTTACTATAAATTGCATATTTTGGTACCATAATTGCACTTTTTGTTACAATAAATTATACTTTTTGGTACAATAAATTGTACTTTTTTGTGCCATAAATTTTACTATTTGGTACCATAAATTCCAATTTTTGGTATAATAAATTGTACTTTTCGGTACAACAAATTGCACTTTTTGGTACCATAAATTGCACAGTTTGGTACTATATATTGTACTTTTTATACCATAAATTGCCATAAAAAAATTGAAAGAGCGCCAGAATTTGTTTACCACTACGATACGAATGAGTAATTTTAATTATTTTAATAATTCGTCAAATACCCATTTCTAGAGATTCCAGCTATGGCTCTGTTGCAAATGAGCAATTTTTATTATTGTAATAATATTAATTATACGCCGCATGTCGCACTTAAAGTAGGTGAGTAAATCTTAAAAATATATTAAAAATTCTACCCAATTCTATATCCACATCCATTAAAATTTCATTATCATTTATAAAAAAAAGTCTGTGGTAAAATTGTTGAAAGTATTGCCAACATTTTTGAAATTCTTTTTTTATAAGTCTAAGTTCCTTATGCAATAATTTTTTTATTTATTATTGACAGAATCAAATTGTATACAAACCAGCCCACAACAACTATCAGTTGTCGTCCTTGATGTAAAACTCAAAAATCCTTTATAGAATTTTATTTATTACACATTCTTTTGTCTTAGCAAATATAAACGAGTTATTAAATAACTCTGTCTCTGTCTACGATGATGTCAGTGCGTAATTATAATTATTTAAATGAACGAGAGCTATGCTCATCACTTCATGGCAAATCCTTCGAAACCTTGACATAGAGAATTGCAACTATTCGTTATCACATTTGAGAAAAATTCTTGAAGTGTGACCTAGGGTCATTGGTATGAATGAGTTATTACATAAAACTGAACCACTTTGTATTAAGTTTATTCAAACTGCAACTTAGCATCATATATATCTACAGTAAATACTTCATAGGTGTAATAATAAAACCAATTAGTAATTTACACTAATGTGTTACAATCACAGTTCTTATCATGTCTGGTAGATATGACCATAAATAATTTAATTAAGTAAATAACTCAACACCAAATTTTTATGTTATTTTTTCTAGTTATCTGGTAGAAAAATTTTCAACTTATGTCATACTTAATTAAGTATGAATTCACCAATTTTCACAATTGATATAATACATATGTCTATCATTAAATTTGTTGTTAAATTTGTGTGTGTTATTTTTCCACATCAGATTTTCATAATGGCTGTGATACGTATGAGTAATTTTAATTATTGTAATACTATTAATAATACGTCAATGCGTCATAGTAACTGAGCGAAATTCATATATTAAACAAATTTTCAAAAATATCGAGTAATAATATCAATACAACCAACGCGATCGTGCCCAAATTCTGTATTTAGTAACAGGATATATTTTTAGAAAAAAAAATTGAAAGTCTAGCCACTCCCCTTTTGGTACGTCCCTTATAAATGTACCATTCCGCCCACTGTAGAAATCTAGTAATTATATCAATACACCCAAGGCGATCGTGCCCAATTTTTTATTTTGTTAAGCTATAACTGCATAAAGTTTTGGGAACAAAAATTGGAGGTCTAGCCACGTCCTCTCTGGTACCTCCCTGACAAATGTACAATTCCGCCCACATTAGAAATCGAGTAATAATATCAATACACTAGAAAATTTCATGTTTTACTGAGGGTGAGGGTATATGTCAGTGTACTGAAACTTTCTTACTGGTTTGTATAATTAGTTGTACTGTTTGATACATTAAAGTTCTTTTTGTTACAATATATTATACTTTTTAGATTTGCAATCCAGTTATTTGGTAAAAAGTTGAAAAATTGTAAAATTTTGCATTTTTGCGGTTTTTAAGGTATTGGGTGCACTTTTTCGGGTAGGTTAGTTCCCCATTTTTTTTTCCTATTCAATATCTGGAACTTTGCTTCAGACACCGAGATATAAAGTGTTAAAATATAGCGAAAGCGCTAGAATTCCTCCTTGTGAACAAAAATTAGTATGGCCATTAAATTATTAAGGCAGCCAACTTGACAAAACGAATGATGCAGAATTTTTTATTTCTGGGGCTGCTTTCACTTGCACTATTCAAAAATGAGTCCCGAATCTAAGAACTGAAAAATATTGTACTGTGTTGTGTATAAAAAAAACCTGATTGTGATACTGATAACATATTATCCTTACAAATCCTGTTTTTTTTCACATTATTTTAACTTAATAAATCATAAAGCTGATTTAATAATTTTCTAACGTAATCAAAACAGTCAAATGAACTTTGTCTGTAATACAAGTTAATATTTCAATGCCATTAAATAAATTGCGTTTTCAGCAAAAACATAAATATATATTGCTGCTGACTCAAAGTTTAAAAGATACCATATGTAGGCGCCTTGTAGCCTTAAAAATCACGTAGATTTTATTGTGATTTCATTTTCGAAACTCATGGCTGATCAAATAAATTCCTAACATAATGAGCTTTACAACGTCGAGACGTTTCCAATGTGTGTGTGGCAAGCTTAAAACCCAAAACACTCTCCCTTTTTAAAAAGTTTCTTTGATACGTTTTCTTTTCAAAGTACCTGGAATTTAAGTTTTTTTCTCCTTCTTTATGAACTCAGGCATGGGTTTTACATTACATTACACCCATTCTCACCTTAACAAATTTTTTTTGTTTTTTTTTTGTGGTGTAGTGAATAATCAAGAGTTTATGTTTTTGTGAGTTTTGTATAATATCGCTGACGTTGTGTCGCATCATACAATCGCCGCGCACACATGTATGATTGTGCTGCCTGCAAAGTGGGCGTTTGGCATTTAAGCAAACAAACAAAAATAAAAAACCAAAAAAAAAAAATAGATGAATATTATAAAAAAAAGTAATCACAGACGTATGCAGTATTTTGTTTATGTTGGTTTTGTTACTCATACGTAACCATGTCATAGAAATGCTTGTACATATATACTATTTACGTATGTAAATATATGGCATCCAACATAACATTCTTTGAAATTGTTCACATATTTAGCTTGAGTTCCCGGAATTTTGTCGCATGAGTTATATGGATTATAAAATGCTGAGCAATACAAGCAGCAGCACGTGGAGCAACGACACATGATGGGGTTACTCTTACCTGTGTTATATTTATTCAAGCTGAAGATGTCGTCATAGCTTAATGTGTTTACCTTATGATTGTCAGCATTTAAAATATGAACATTTTGTAGTTTGTACTGAAATCTGATATTAAACTTTTGTAATCTGTTAGTGTACTAGTGGTTACTACCACCCTTTACTTTTTGTACCAAAAGTAATTTTTTTGCACAAAAAGTACTTTTATTATACCAAAAGTACTTTTGTTGTACCAAAAGTACTTTTATTGTGTAAAAAGTAATTTTATAGTACTAAAATGTACTTTTGTTGTGCTAAAAGTATAAAAGTTATACTAAAAGTATTTTTGTTGTAAAAAAAAGTAATTTTATTGTACCAAAAAGTACGTTTGTTATACTAAAAGTACTTTTATTGTACTAAAAATTGCTTTTATTGTACCAAAAAAGTATTTTTATTGTATCAAAAAGTACTTTTGTTGTACCAAAAGTACCTTTATTGTACCAAAAAATACTTTTAGTGCACCAAAAAGTACTTTTAGTATTTTTATTGTACCAAAAGTTATTTTATTGTACCAAAAGTACTCTTTTATTACACCAGAAGTATTTTTTTGTACCAAAACTTGCTTTTATTGTACAAAAAGAAATTTTGTTGTACCAAAAGCACTTTTATGGTACCAAAAGTAATTTTATTGTAACAAAAGTACATTTATTGTAGTAAAAAGTAATTTTATTATACCAAAAAGTACTTTAATTGGACCAAAAGTGCTTTTATTGTACCAAAAAGTACTTTTATTGTACCAAAAAGTAGTAGTTTTTTGTACCAAAAAGTAATTATATTATACCAAAAAGTACTTTAATTGGACCAAAAGTACTTTGATTGTACCAAAAAGTAATTTTATGGTACCAAAAAGTAATTTTGTTGTACCAAAAGTGCTTCAATTGTACCAAAAAGTACTTTTATTGTATAAAACAGTTTTTTTATTGTACCAAAAAGTACTTTTATAATACTAAAAGTACTTTTATTGTACCAAAGTGCTTTTTTTGTACAAAAAGCAGTTTTAGTGTACCAAAAAGTACTTTTATTGTCCTAAAAGTAATTTTATAGTACCAAAAACTACTTTTATTGTCCCAAAAAGTACTGTTATCGTACTAAAAAGTACTTTTTTTGTACCAAATAAATACCTTTACAGTACCAAATAGTAATTTTTTTGAAACAAAAGTATTTTCATTGTACCAAAAGTCCTTTTTTTAACTTGTATTTTACCAAAAGTGCTGTTGTTGTATCAAAAAGTACTTTTACTGTACCAGAAAGTACTTTTGTTGTACCAAAAAGTACTTTTATTGCACAAAAAAATACTTTTATAGTACTAAAAAGTACTTTTATTGTACCAATAGTAATTTTATTGTAGCAACAAAAAGTACTTTTATTGTACCAAAAGTACTTATGTTGTACCAAAAAGTACTTTTGTTGTCCCTAAAAATACTTTTATTGTACCAAAACAAGTTTTATTGTACCAAAGTACTTGTGTTGTACCAAAAAGTACTTTTGTTATGCTAAAAGTAATTTTATTTTACCAGAAGATGTTTTTAATGTACCAAAAGTAATTTAAATGTACCAAAAGTAAATTTATTGTACCAATAAAAAGTGCCAAAAGCACTTATGTTGTAACAGAAAGTACTTTTATTGTAAAAAAAGTACTTTTATTTTACCATAAAAATACTTTTATTGTACCAAAAAGTATTTTAAGTATAACAAAAGTACATTTTATTGTACCAAAAGTAATTGTATTGTAACAAAAGTACTTTGGTTGCACCAGAAAGAACTTTTTTTGTGCCAAACAGTACTTTTATTTTACCAATGAGTGGTTGTTATGTACGAAAAAGTACTTTTACTGTATTAAAGAGTATATTTAGTGTACGAAAAAGTACTTTTGTTGTACTATAAAGTACTTTTTAAACCATCACCTTAGGGCTAGGAGGGTATCATTTGATACGACCTAAAAGTTTAACATATAGAAGGAGGCACTTTAGACCTTAGGTTTCTTTGAACCAAATTCGATTCATTATATTTTAAGTAGTTTGACCCATGTCCGTCTGTCTGTCCGGCTGGTACGCACGATAACTTTCGAAGGACGTAAACAAATGTTTTTAAACTTTGCACGAGGTAATATTTCCCTTAAACCTCTTACGGTATTGCAAATGGGCTACATGTCCACACCCCTTCTGGTACCTCCCACTATAGAAATCAAGTAATAATAGCAATACACCCACGCGATCGTGCCCAAATTCTGTATTTAGTGAAGCTAAAGAAGGATAAAGTTTTGGAGATAAATTTGGAAGTCTAGCCACGCCCCTGCTGGTACCTCCAACACAAATGTACACTTCCGATCCCTAAGAAATGAAGTAATAATATCTATACACAAAACGCGGCCGTGTCAAATTTTTATTTAGTAAAGCTAATTCAGGATAAGTTTTTGGAGAAAAAAACTGGAAGTCTTGTAACGCCCCATCTGGTACCTTCAATACAAAAGTACCACACCGCCCACTTCAGTAATCGAGTGAAAAGTGACTAAAATCCGCCTTGACCAAAAAAATGCTTTTATGGCCTTGTAATTCAGCCCACTGGACAAAACGAATGATGCAGAAGTTCTTATTTTTGGGGCAACTTTCATGTGAAATTCACAGAATGGAGTCCCAAATCAATGAGCTGAAAAGTGTTGTGCTGTGCTATGAATGTAGACAGTTGGGCCTTAAATGGACACCAGGGAAGAGTTACATGTTACACATAGCAAATAGTGTTCAATATATAGGATTAGCTCTCGATCTGTTGCTTACTGCATTTGTTAATTGCAAAATCAACCGAAGCTAGTAAATTTCAATAGCCAAAGATCTTATACCTTTGCCAAATATTGCGATCTAATTGATATGCGATTGATTAAAATTTTTGTGGCCATCGCCATCAGAATATATTTTGTTAAACTTCAAGTTGTCTTAAAATAAGGTGTTCACACACAACACTTTTTTTTCCCAATAAGACGATAGTATTATGTCAAACTGACCTTAATAATTAAAGTCAATAACACTATGTTAACTACCACATTGCACCTAAAGTGCATAAGCTTTCAATACCTTTCCACATGTGTCTACAACAAAATTTACTAAGTAATTTTCCATACTAGTGGCTGCATTTATAATCCTAAGTTGTTTTCGGTATTAAAGCTCAATGTTGGCAATATCATAAACAAATCTAGTAATACCTCTTAAAGGGCGATTACTTAACAAGAAAATAAAAAGAAGAAAAGAAAAAACAACTGACTAGACAGATACGCTATAGGGGATGCAGATTATTTTTTGTTAGAATATATAGAAAGCAATTGTTCATATAGTAAAAAATAACTGATATTGACCAGAATAGAGGACACAAATTTGTTGATGTATGTAGATAACAGTTTTCTTACAAATGCTATTAGCGGCACGTGGAACAAGGATGGGACAACGGACCCTGACTGACAGCGGACATAGCATATCAATTCGAATGTTGTGTAAAATGTTTTTGATGTTTTCGTCATGTGTGCAGATGACATGCAAGGATGTTACTCTGTATATAAAATATTCAAATGTTGCAAGTTAAGTTATGTTTTGTCAATTGAACATTTTTTTTCCAAAATAATTACCACAGAGGTCAACTGCAAAATATAGAAAAATTGCTAAAAATCCACCTTGAGCAGAAAAATTCGTATGGCCATTAAATTATTAACGCAGCCAACTTGATAAAACGAATGATGCTGAAGTTCTTAAATTTGGGGCTACTTTTACGTGCAGTTCTCAGAATTGAGTCCCAAAATCATGGGATGTATTATGTGAGGTATGGCAAATGGACTCTAAGCTGCTTTTCTTTACTGAAAGTGTAAGATTATAAATTTTTTCATTTCATTGAATTGAATTAGCTTTAATTGTGGCAGCTATTTTAAAAGATTTTCATACTTGCTTAAATTAATATTACTTATACCTAACTAATTGATTACATTGAAAGACTATTTTCACATGAAGTATACGCAGCCCATTTTCAAAAGTGTCAGCCAATTTCTTTACACAGTTTATTGGCGTATAATTAATATTTTTAAAACAATTAAAATTACTCATTCGCATAATTTTATGCACAATTTACAAAAGTTTTCCTAAACTGAAAATTTATGTTTTATGTCTAGATAAAAATAAAACGCCATAATATAACCAAAAACAGAGGCTCACAGCTTTGATTGTTTTAAAATAATTAACAATTCCCATTTGTATACACTCACATACCACCCACCAGAGACATAGCAATGTTTCAACCACAAATGAGTTATTTAATAACTCATTTATTTACTCTGCCAATAGAATGTATAATAAATTAAATTCTGTGATGGATGGATGTTAAGGTTTTGCTTAAAAGCTGACGCACACAATTGTATGCTGCCAATAAAACTAAATATTAGCATTGAGGAGCAAATATTTGCCAAGAAAACTTTCAAGAATTTTCGAGCTAGTATATCAATAAAGCGATAGTGAATTATGCAGTAACCAGTTGTCTTCTTCAATAAATTAAAGGAATGTATAAGAAATAAGAAAATTTGTTTAATTTATGAAATTTGCTCAGTTATATGAACTATGACGTATTGACGTATTATTAATAGTATTACAATAATTAAAATTACTCATACGTAACACAGCTATTATGAATAATATGAATAGATTATGGGAAAAATTAAAAATTTTACACAAATTTAACAACAAATTTAATGATAGACATATGTATTATATCAAGTGTGAAAATTGGTGATTTCATACTTAATTAAGTATAACAAAAGTTGGAAATTTTTCTACCAGATAATAAGTTAGAAAGTATACAAATTTGATATTGAGTTATTTCTTTAATTTAAATATTTAGTATGGTCATATCTACCAGACAAGATAAAGATAGTGATAGATTGATTGATAGTGATAGTGATTGTAATATAATAGAGTTAATTACTAATTGGTTTTATTATTACACCTATGAAGTGTTTACTGTAGATATATATAACTCTAAGTAGCTGTTTTAATAAACTTCATACAAAGTTGTTTAGTTTTATGTCATAACTCATTCTTACCTATGACCCCAAGGTCACACTTAAAGAATTTGCCTCAATGTGATAACGAGTACTTGGAAATTCTCTAACATCAAGGTTTAGTAGGATTTGCATTAAAGTGATGGGCATAGCTCTCATTTATTTGAATAATTATAATAACGCACTGACATCATCTTCGACAGAGACAGAGTTATATAATAACTCGTTTATTTTTCGTTGAGACAAAGAATGTATAGTAAATAAAATTCTTTATAGGATTTTGAGTTTTACATCAAGGACGACGACTCATAGTTGTTGGTGGGGGCTCGTGTGTATACAATTTGATGCTGCCAATAATAAATAGTGAAATATTTGCATAAGGCACTTTGACTTATGTGAAAAGAATTCGAAGAATGATGGCAAAAATTTCAATAATTTTACCATAAACTTTTTTAATAAATAATAGTAAATGATAGAATTCTATAGAATTTTTTATATATTTTCAGATTTACTTATTTACTTTAAGAGTGACGTGTGCCATATAATTAATATTATTACAATAATTAATATCGCTCATTCGCAGCAGGCAGAGCCTCTGCTGTAATCTTTAGAAGTGTGAGTTGGACGAATTATTAAAATAATAAAATAAAATTAAAATTACTCATTCGTACCAGAGTGCTTAACAAATTGTTGCACACACGCACAATAAAATTTTATTATATGCAAGTGTAATTTGTTAAATGTAAAAATTGGTAATTACAATTTATATAATACTAGTGGACCCGGCAATGCTTCGCTATTGCATATTAACTTATAATATATTACATAGAATTTTTTTACTGTCGTAAGTGCTATGTTTGTAGGTCTACTAAGTACTTTGAAACTGCTTTTTAAGCTGGACAATTACATGTTGAGTTTAGTAACTTACACAGTACTACACATGATTTTGGGACTCAATTCTGAGAACTGCACGTGAATGTAGCCCCAAAAAGAAGAAGTTCTGCATCATTCATTTGGTCAAGTTACATGTCATAATCTTCTTATATATAAAAATGAATTGCTGTGCAGTTGTCTCGCTAAAACTCAAAAACGGCTGGAACGATTTTCAAAATTTTTTTTTTGTTTTGTTCGCTATGGCTTCCGGATGGTTTAAAAGGTTTTATTTTTTCGAAAAGTGGGCGGCGCCACGCCCCTTTTTTCAAATATCGCTCAGACGGCTTTTCTAATAGACCGATTGATACAAAAATTTTACCATGAGGTACTGTTGACCTGTAGATAGTTCCCGACTACATTTGGTTGTAATTGGATAAAGGGGCGTGGCACCGCCCATACAACTTGAAAATTAAAAAGGTTATATTTCATGAACTATCAGAGGTATGAAGATGAGATTTGGTATATATGTTGTTCGTAAAGTTAGAATTACAGCCAGGGTACAAGTGGGCGGTGCCACGCCCTCTTTTCAAAAATCGCTCTAACGGCTTTTCTAATAGACCGATTGATACGAAAATTTTACCAAGTGGTACTGTTGACCTGTTGATAGTCCCTGGCTATATTTGGTTGTGATTGGATAAATGGGCGTGCCACCGCCCATACAACTTAAAAATCAAAAGGGCTATATCTCATGTACTATCAGAGGTATGAATATGAGATTTTGTATATATGTTGTTCGTACAGTTAGAATTACAGACGAGGTGCAAGTGGGCGGTGCCACGCCCATTGGAGCAGTATTAATTACTGCCAGGGAGGAAGAAGGCGGTGCCACACCACTTTTTCAAAAATCGCTCTGACGGCTTTTCTAATTGACTGATTTATAAGATAATTTTAAAAAGTGGTACTAATGACCTGTTGTAAGTCACTGGCTGTACTTAGTTGTGACTGGATAAAGGAGCGTGGCACCGCCCATACAACTTTAAAGTAAAAAAGACTATATCTCATGAACTATCAGTGGTATGAAGATGTGATTTGTTACATATGTTGTTGTTGCTGTATGAATTAGAGTAATGGTGGAAGTGGGCTGTTCCACACCCCTTTTAAAACAGACAGTAATAACTGTAAAAATTCCACAGAACATTGCTGTTCGCCTAGAGATATGAACAGTAAGGTGGGCCAATTTTTTTATTCGCAAAAATCGTAACCAAAATTGGAATCTACGATGAATTGTAAGAAAATTTCACCAATAAACTTTGTGTCTAAAATCAATTCCTAGCTCTCGCTGGAAAGCATAAAGATTTCTGTTAGAGATTTTTTTTTGTTTTTAAATGAGGACAATCCGCAAACTGCAGATATTTATTTTTCGAGACCTGCTGCGTAAAACTAACTTCCCAGCAAGCTAAATGAGATATTACAGAACCAAATCTATGTATTGGTTAAAAAGTTATGGCCTCTGAGAGTTGGCATACGGAAATTAAGTTTTTAAAAATCATTTTTCAGAATATTGAGCGGGATCCAAAACAATGTCAAAAATATGCTATTCTCATCGTCTTGGTCTCCAAACATCGGAATGGTAGGTCTGACGTAACTGAAAAATTGCTAGAAATATATCTCAACCTGAAATCTTCTTGCTTCTCACCGCGAACTAGGAATTGATTGTAGACATATAGTTCCTTAGTGAATATTCTAAGAATTTATCGTACATTTCGATACTGGTACTTTTCATTTACTTTTCAGGAGAGCGAATCGGTAATAAATAATACATATAGAAAAATAAAGCAATATTCATTGTAGTTATACTGGAAAACACCTTTTGTTTTATTGGGGCACAATTTAAATTTTTATAGTATGTCAGAGGTAACATTAGCAAACATTTGTAAATAACCTATGTAAGGGGTAATTTTTTGGTGACGTATAGAACTTCTGATAGTTATAAGTTTAAATCTAGCTGTCATACTAATGAAGTGTGATAGACTTTCTTTTAGTATACTTTGAAAAATCACCATGTAAAACTACACAAGAACAACGTTTACAAATCTTGCAAATTTATTTTCAAAATGCACGTTCAGTTCGCTATACTATGTACCCCTTTGCAAATGCTGAAGAAAGATCTTGACCTACATCTATATAAGATCTAACTGGTGGAAGAATTTGAGCCAGTGGACGATCAATTGATTTTTTTTATTTATCATGTCATTGCACATTATTTGAAGGAGAAATGGTTCCAACACGACGGTGTAATATGCCATACAGCGAGTGAGACCATCACTTTGTTCACCCAAACGTTGGTGACCGAATTATCTCAAAAAATGGTAATATGAGTTCAATACAATAATAGTATTCCGAAATATTCTTGATCCGTGTGAGAAGAAGACATGACAAAAGAATTTTTTATGGCTAAAGGTATGAAGCTTCAAACTGAATTATCATTTGCGGTCAATAGGCGGAGAAGGCATAACAAAAGTGTTTTTTATGCCCAAAGAGATAGTTAGTATCTGTATCTGCTGGAAAAAACTTAATCTACATCTCGGCACTATAGATATGACTTTGGTGATGAACTATTTATTAGCATTTACAACAATAAAATGTAATTGGTTAAATTCCATGTTAGGGAGTTACTTCAAATTAGTTATATAAGTTAATAGACTCAACATATTATTGTCGAGCTGTACCGTTTTCAAAGTACTTTGTAGACCTAAATGTGAAATATATTACAAGTTAATATGCAATAGCGAAGCATTGCCGGGCCCACTAGTAATTTAATAAAAGTAAATATCGTTAATAGTAAATATCGTATAACATAAATACTTTATAGTGGCGTATGATTATCATAAGTAATATTCGACGTACATCATACGCCACGGAGTACAACAGTTTTAGCGTTATTGCTACAAAATAAACCCAATTAAAAATCATTTGATGAATGTACAAATTAAACTGCTGCTTATGTAGGGAAATGCTATATGAACAGATTAAAGGAATTGTAATTCTAATTTTTTTTTAAATATGTTTCAGCGTAATCAGACTAGTGGTTCTCGAGTTATGTCAAACAAAACTGTCTAAAACGTGTTAAATTCCCCTATACGATACTTACAAACTTCAAATCGATATTAAATTATTAAGGCATGTAACTTGACAAAACGAATGATGCAGAACTTCTTCTTTTTGGGGCTACTTTAACGTGCAGCTCTCAGAAATGAGTACCAAATCATTGAGCTGAAAAATGTTGTACTGTGTTATGTAACTAAATTCAGGTATCTCTTTAACATGGAAATATGCCAAGGAAGTTTTATTGTTTTCGTTGCTAAATATCTAAGGCTCTATGGCGATAGCAAACAAGTTCATCAGCAAATTCATATCTATAGTGCTATCAATACATATAGTATGTAGGTCGAAAAAACACTTTCTTTACTAATCGGAAATATACATTCCTCTAAAGATCAAAATTAAAAATTCCGTTTTCAAATTTGTATCTAGCGTAGCGTGTTACTAACTATATCTGTATGGGCGGTAGAAGTCACTTTTGGTAAGCCTTCTTCGCCCATCGAATGCAAATGTCTTTATTGCCCAGCACAAGCATACGTTTAGCAAACTTAAAGTCTATTGCCGATTACGATCTTTGTATCATAGTATACTCGTATTATCATAACTTGAAATCATTCGGTCACCAAACGTTTGGTGCTCCATAACTTTGGCACGAACAAAGGGGACAATTGGAAAATTAATCTCTTGTGTAAGTCTTTACATGGTGCTGTGCCAAAGTATACTTATCCCTATTAAAAGTTTTATACGTCTAAAAAACCCCCATAAATAGATTATTTACAAATGTTCGGTAATATGATCTGACATACTATAAACATACAAATTGTGCCCCACCATCCAACAAAAGCTGCTTCCCAGTCGAACTCCGATGATCTGTTATAATCAGCGCAGCGACGATATGTTCTTAACTGCCTGTTGTACTGCCAATTGTTTGATATAGTTTAATACTCAAAAATTAAAGTGCGTGGGCAGCGCCTCGGCACTTTTTGCCGATATCATTCCCAGTAGCCTGTTCACATCTCTAGGCTAACTGTAACAAGCTGTCAAATTTTCAGGAGGATCAAACTATTATTATAATCGTTGTTATAATGGTTTCTTTTAAAAGGGGCGTGGCACAGCCCACTTCCAACCTGGCTGCAATTCACACTGTACCAACGAAATATATATAAAGTCTCATATTCATATCTCCGATAGTTCATGAGATATTGCCATTTGACATATCAAATTGTATAGGCGGTGACACACCCCTTTATCCAATCACAACCATGTATAGCCTGAGACCATCAACAGGTCATAAAACCACTTTGTAAAATTGTCGTATCAATCGGTCTATTAGACCGTTAAAGGCGTGGGGGCGTGGCGAAGAACATATATACCAAATGTCATCTACATGCATCTAATAGTTCATGAGATATAGACGTTTAAACCTTCAAGATGTAAACCGCGCCCACTGAACTGCCAACCACATAGGAACATTCTGTTTCAAAAAGATCGGTTAAGCCGTTGTCGATTCTATAGGGTAGATAAATAATGCATACAAACCATGAAACAAATTTTTATATATATAGATTTATATATTTTGGGACCGGCCGTGGCATAGTGGTTAGAACACGCGAATACCATGCGGGAGATTAGAGGTTCAATTCTTGGCTCCAGTCATCTTAAAAGAAAAAAAAATTAATAAATGTTTCTTTTATTGTCGGCTTCCCTCGAATGTTTTCGACAGCAACTTCGCAGTATTAGTGTCGAGTCAATCGGCGTGTCTAGTAAGAGCTTCTCAAACAGTGACGTTTGTATTCGTCAATAAACAAGTAGATGCCGTCAGTTGTGAATCTAAAAATAGAAAGCGTGTTAATTCATAACAACGCGAGAAGCTATCCCATACCTCATTCATGGGGTGTAAAGGGAAATTAAGTTTTTTTTAATAGATTTAGTTTTGGTACAATAAAAATATCTCATGCTACAATAAAAGTACTTTTTGTTTTAAGTTAGGCACTTCTATACTTTTTGCTAGAAAGGCACCAATCTCGACAAACTGAGTATAGGGTTTTATTACCCGTCGATGGTAGAATTGAACCTATACTTAAAAGTTCTTGTATTTTTTTTATTGTTGCGTAATTGTATCATTGGTTTCTTATAGCAAGGAAGTAGTTAATTTTTGTAAACTTTCACTTATATCTAAAGTAGTGCTGAAATGTGATATAAATTCGATACTAAAAAGTGACTTAAAATTGGTGAAGATAGGTAATTTTTATTTAAAATTAAATTGTGGTTTTTTTTGTACTTCCAATGTATTTATGAAAAACTTAAGTAAAAAATTTAGGTTTGATTTTGTGCTTCTTTTTTTTTGAGAATCGTTTGATTTAATAAAATAACATTTATTCACATTGATATTGATACATCAATATATATTGGGCCAATGGAATGTTTTTAAGAGGAATAGATAATTTTATGTTTTATAGTTGACAGTTGACTAACATTTTTGTTTTTAGCCAAATTTTAAGATGGAACCACATATTTGTTTTATTATTGATATCTTCATCTATTAATACAGAATCTCTAATCCCTGCATATTTAACGTTGGATCTGTTTTGATTTCCTTAAAGTTCTTATAAAGTATTTGTTTCGAAGTGCTTAATCATCATATCCAATAAATCTGCATATACTTCAATTTGACATTATTTGACATTGACTTCTCTTCTTTTTTGCTGGGATGATTTATGAATGCAACAATTTATAAATAAAATAGATTTTTTTTGCTTTAGTTTTTTTTTTAAATTTTAACAAAATTTCTTTCCATATGGGACATTTTATCGTGTAAATAAAAATCAACTTACATATAGAAAACTAGCAGATATCAATTGTGACACGGTGTTGGAAATTGTCGTTCGAATTCATAAAATTTATTTAAACGAACATTTCTTCGATTTAAGGAAATTTCTGTCTAACCATCATCAAATAAAATACGATAAGACTTTGCTTAGTAAAATAAATAAAAGACATACATAAGTATGTCCACAAATTTTCTTTATAATCAAAACAAAAATAAGTAGACCACAACAAAGTTTTGTAATATTTTTTACAGTTACTACAAAATTCTTAATTTATAACAAATTTAAATCTATGCTTAATGGTATATAATTATTCTTGTTGGTTCAATGTGGAATATAAGGCAATTGTGGTTATAACTTAAATGTCATTATAAAATCTTAAGTTTTTTCAAAGAAATTTTCTATATGCATTGCTGTACTAAGAAAGAACAAAAAACACTACATGCATTCACATCAAGTGTACTGAATTATTTAAAATAATGCAATTATTGAAAGACAATTTAATTTTACTAAATATAAAGAAACAATTCAAATGTTATAAGAACGTTAAAAGAAATATCAATTGTTTTGCAAAAGCAAATTTTCATAAACTAAGTATTGTTAATAACATCACAATAAATAACTCATACTTATCATGTAAATATATCTGAGCATGGAAATTTAGTAATCTATATAGGAATTCTATACGACAAATCATCATTTTATAAATAAAATGACGCACAGGTGTTAACAGAGAATACTTAAATAATTGAAATTACTCATACGCATAATATGCATCAAGTGAAAGAGGGAGTATTAAAGAGGGAGAGAGCGAGAAACAGAGAGATATATACAACTATTATGCAACCACAACATAGTGATATAATATTTAGTTTATTTTTTATTATATGTATGTTAAAATTTAGTTGGAATTTTCCTTGCAAATTTATGCATTTGAGGTTTCATTTGCAAATCAATTCAAATATTTACATTTCAAACAATTATCGAGACAAATTCCAAGAAATATGAGATATTCAATAAATTCATTATTGATGTTTATGTAATGTCATTGATTGACTAAGAGTATGAGTAGTATTTATCAATATTTATTATAACTCATACTTATATTATCACCGCATTGGTTGTGCTAACGAATGTAGCAATGACGTGCAATAAACCATAGTTTGTGTGACTAATAAATGTCTCTAATTGGCAATTTTAATAGTAG
Source organism: Muscina levida (assembly GCA_964034835.1). Lineage (NCBI taxonomy): Eukaryota > Metazoa > Arthropoda > Insecta > Diptera > Muscidae > Muscina > Muscina levida. The sequence goes on along the minus strand of OZ035880.1, from coordinate 18,701,329 downwards.
ACAGTGAAGAGAAAGAGATTTGACTGCCTGTTGCTAATTAGTTAAAGTAAACTTGTAGTTTTAATTAAAACGATTTGAAAATTATAGGAAAGAGTACAAAAATCATTATATAAAAACCATTTTGTTATTATCAAATATTTGTCAGTACATAACAATTACATAAAATATTAATAAAAATTAACTTAATTTACCATTGTAGAAGAACATCTTTGTATCGAATTTGTACCACATTTTAGTTCTACTTCAAACTAAAGCAAAAATAACAAATATTTTCTATACCAAATCAATGTTTAAATCATTAGTAAAACAACCAAATACGAAGTATTTCTGTTGTTTTTAAGGACTCTTTTATCGTCTCTACTTCTACGTATGAGTAATATTGATTACTTAAATGTGCAATGTAAATATCTTATGCTGTTGTTTCTATTATATATTGAATGTTCTCCTAACATTTGATACCCCCTTACTTTTCGCATTTTTCAACAATTCTTTATAAGCAACATTTTCTCTGAAAATTTTCTTATATCTATTTTTATAAATAGTCTTATGTGTTGTACTGAAAATGATATAACTTATAGGTTATGTTGAAAATTAAATACATACATATGTATAGATTTTCTATATTGTGTTTTGAAAATCCTCTTAAAACATTTCAAAGTTTAAGTAAACATGTATGTTATATACAAAGTCATGTTTTAGTAACAGTTTGTTAAAGTTACCATAACATAATTCATAAGAGTTTTCTTGGGAAATATTCATTTGATGTTCTAAGAGTGGATTTCATAAGAAACTTAACATAAAATGAAAACACAATACTGTTCTCAATTACAGTATGTATGAGACATTCTATGGCAAATCAATACAATTTTATTTAAATTGCTTACATTGTGGATAATTTTCGTACTGCTTTACATGGTTCCATCTCTCTTTGGAGATCCACAAGCGGCTCACAACATCTCTTGTTCCCTTGACCATGCCATTGAACATCCGTTCAGTGGTAGGAAATGTGAGAAGATGTAATGTTGAACAACTATAGGAGTAGGTAACAAAATTTACTGAAGCTAAACACAACGGCTATCTTAGCGAACGTCGCTGTTAAAGAAGCTTTTACTAGACATGACGATTGCAAACCACTGCTACTAAGCCCTAAGCAAACGGTTTAATGGCAAAGTACTCTTTTGACGAACAAAAATCTAACTCTACTAGACACCGATTCAACCTGTTTTGCTCGACTGCGCAGAATACTCGGTAATAATACAAATAATAAACTAATAAAATGTAGGCACATTGGAATTACTCTGGGCGTGTCAAATATTTCCAAGTTGGCGGTTCGCCACAAGGAGGAGTACTCTCTCTCCACTACTATGGAATATCAACATCAACATTCTTTTGAGGACGATCGGAAAACGTGCTGCACTACCGTCGCATATGCGGTTGACGTGGCGCTAATAGTTACCGGCAAGGATACTAAACTACTCTCTGAGCTTCTGAGCTTTAAACTTCTTTTAAAACGATGTCATGACTGTGGACTGGGTGTAAACGGTACTGATGCTATTCACACGGAGATAAAAAATACCTCAAATTGCCAAACCCAGATTAAATGGAGCCGCACTTACATTCGCTGATAGTCTCAAATATTGGAATATTTGGAATCTGAACACTCAGGCTAGGATTAGCAAAGCGACAATGGTCCTATACTGCTACAAAAGGGCAATGGCCCTCAATTGGGGAATCAGCCCCAAAAATGTGAACTGGTTATATGACTTAGTTATTAATCCCATCTTATTATATGGATCGGCAGTCTGGTGGCCGGCGCTAGATAGAGCGTCCTAAAGGCTGAAATTCGAATGTAATATGAGACTTGTGGCAATCATGATAACAGGGGCACTGTTTACGATCCTAAGCTGGTTACCACCGGACATAGAGGTGAGGAAAAAAGCAGCAAATACCGCAATGCGTTTAGCCGCTACAAAAGCATGGATGCACAGGAACTATGGACATGCCAAAATTCTGGACTTAATCAATGTGAGCTGTCAACCGAATTACACCATACCAGAACCTGGCTTCGATCCGGATTTTATAAGGAACATCCCGGATAGGTCTTACTATGATAGACGGGATAGACGGGTAAACTAAAAAATTTCATACAAATGTATTTAAATAATAGAAATTTTCTTCTTTCGCGGACCGGCGTTTGAATAGCATTCCATCAAATGACATGGTATTCCCAGGAAATATATCAAAGCCGATTTCCCGGGAAATGGGGAGCACTATTAATATTAATTTGTGGAGAATTTTAGTGTTTTGTTTTATTTTAAGTGCATTTTGTATGCAACCCCCTTAGGATAGGTTTGTTCGGGAAGAAAGAAAAGAAGAAAGGAAATACTACTGGGGTCGGTCGTATATTTTACCCCTCTGGAGGCACCAAGGGAGCTGCAGGAGTTGATTTCAAAAAAAAATAAAAAACATTTTATACGGACCGGGTTAAATATAGAGGGTGGATATGATCTGATAACATGTTGGGGTTGAAAACATATTGGGGGCTGGTCATATATTTGATGGGCGACCCCTAAGGGGGTAAAGATGTAGAATAGGTATGTTTGGGAAAAATGGTAGGAGGAAAACATGACTGGGGGTCGCACATACATTTGAACACTCTAGGGGCGAACCTGTTGTTGTGGATTTTTCCCCCATACGAAAAGTTTCTCGTTATAAACTATGGGCTCGGTTTTTATTTATGACCCATGGTTGCTTGGACAAATTTTCTTAGAATTAATCGTAGATTACAATTTTGATAACCGATTGGTGCATATTTTTATTCCATACAAATTTACCGACTCTAGTGTACACCACTTCTAGAAATGTTCGAGAATCCCGGTCGTCTCTTGAGGAGATAGCGAGACATTCGACGGTTACTCTTATCTGGAGTTCAGCACATGGGAACATATATGGTAACCAATGGGCCGATATATTGGCAAGGGCCGTCACAACCGTGAACCCGGTTTCACTAGGGTCCCTCTTACAAGGGGGAAACAGCTAATTGCGGAGAAACTAAAACTCATTGCTAAGGAGAGATGGGTGAGAGAACCCACTTGCATGGCGACCAAACAGATTTGGCCTTCAATGGATATACAGAAGACAGAATTTGTGCTGAGCCCTTCCAGAGACCACCCGAGGAACATCAAAGCTGAAATAAACGGTCACTGGCCGGTTGGTAAACACGCTTAGAGGTTAAAAGCCTACCCTAAAACGATTTTTTTTAGAAGCTGCAATGATGATAAAAAAAAGAAGAAAACACAAATCATCTTCTATGTCACTGCCCTGCTTTTAGTGACCTGAGATATGAAAAGCTTGGCCATCGGACACTTCTGGACAACTATTGTCTATCAGTTAGCGATTTGCGGAACATCCATGCCTTCATCAGAACAAAGAAATGGTTTGATAACGACGTTGACCGAACAGAATAGGAATATTAGGTGCAAAAATTTAAAAATGGTATTTCAACCGGACTCATACTGTGTTGAACGTGGCTGCCGAATTAACCTAATCTTACCTAGTGAAAGCGTGGCGGATGACTCGAATTTATCGATTTGAAGGCGTTCTCAGCAATTTATGGCTCATTATTTTATAGTTTGAATTTGGATTTGCAGCGCCATCCATACAAAAAGCCCAACTCAAGCAATATGTGGTTTCAACAATACAATGCAATGAGCCACCAATATCATGCGATTTGGCGACGTTAGAATTTGTTTTGTTGGGCTACGTCAAAGACCATGTCTACGCGGAAGAACCAACATATATCGAATTGTGCGAAAAAGTGGTCAAAAACTAACTCAAAAGGATCGATTATTACATCCAACCCAGAGGCAGTCATATAAATGACATTGTATTTCGTATGTAATGTCTACGAAGTAAAAGTCTGTGTGTTTTATTTAACTTTACTTTTGAAACCTGATAATGGATAACACATTATTATGATATCATACACCTCAATAAATAATGTTGTGATTCCAACAGATAAATTAATCTATATATATAAAAATGAAATGGTCCACGTATGTCATACCATCACTTGAGAACGCCTGGAGCGATTTGGCTGATTTTTTTTTTATTCGATTCGAAATTTTCCGTAGATTGTTTGTGTTGAAAAAAAACAAATCCAGGTGGCGCTAGGGTGGATTTATATCGAAAATTTGAGTGCATGTACCAATTCGACTGAAATTTGGAGCGGATATTCGTTTGATCATGAGAAAACATTTTATGTACAAATGAAACCGGTAGGTGGCGCTGGGGTGGATTTATAATCAAAATTTGAGCGAATGGACCAATTTAACTGAAATTCAGAATGTATGTTTGTTTAATCATGAGAAACAATTGTATGCACAAATGGACCCGGTAGATGGCGCTGGGGTGTATTTATATCGAAAATTTGAATGCATGTACCAATTTAACTGAAATTTAGTATTTATGTTTGTGGAACCTTGAGAACATTTTTTTTGTTTAAATTAACCCAGTAGGTGTCGCTATGGTGGAATTATAATGATAATTTTAACGAATTAAACAATTTGACTGAAATTTATAATCTATATTTGTTTTATTATGATAATTTTTTATTGTATATATCGACCCTCAGTTGATTTGGCTGGGGTTGAATTATTTCGAAAATTTATATCGACTGTCCGATTTTACTCAAATTTAAAATATATGATTTTTTGGCATAAGAAAATTTTGGATGTATGTTTGAAACAAGTTGCCGGAGTTTAGCTTATGATACACTTTATTTTTGGAATGTCATTTAGTCACTTTTTTTTAACATCATAGTTATTCAGAAGTCTATATATATAAAAAAGATGTAAATTTTGATGTCACCACTAATTGTGAAAACGGTTTACCCCATTTGTCCCAAAACTTCAGTGAAAGTTAGGGATGGGCTGTAGATGGTCACCCAGACCGTAAAATGGCTTAAGGTAGAATGACGAACATTTATGTTGGTGCAATTCCTATAGAATTAGAGAGATTCACAAAATTATTTTCGCATTTTGAACTTTTAGGGGACAAACACGAAAATGGGAACAACTGTTGCTCTCACCTAGACCAAACGGACAATAGGGTTGTTGAGCCAAATGAAGGGATTTTTGGAAATTGGTACTCCTTGGAATAAAAAGGGACAAAGTACTATGTACATATCTCAGACTAAACACCTCAGACCAAACACCTTAAGTATCAATCACCCAGTACACCAACGCAGAAAGTTATATGTCAGTCAAGCGGCTTAAAAATGTGGTTTTAGAATATATGCCTATCAATAAGTAAGTTTTTATCATATCCTGGACGACTCTGCTGAACAATTTTAGCACTTCTTACAAAAATAATCTCTTAGATTTATATGAAGTACAGAATATGTCCGGGAATACTTCGCCCTTTAAATTAAAATATTTCAGAGGCCAAGTAATAAACCAATTGTTATTAGATTTTAACTGCACTCAACATCTTTTGAAATAATTTGGAGGCAGGACGAAGTCTGCCCGGCCAGCTAGTTCAATATAATTTGTAATATTTTTTTGTAAATCCATCATATAAATTAATTCAACCTAATTTTAAATATTTTTGTACTTCAACAACGAGTTAGTATTGAAGTATGCCTACGATATTTTGTGCATATCTTAAAGTAAGTCAATAAAAAATATGTCGTTTACATAACGGCCTAGTGAACAGAATAGTGAAATGTGAATTTATAAAAAATGTGTACTTCATCCAGATACAATGCCATCTTTTTGCTGGCGTTGTGAAAAAAAATCTTCCTGCCATCTACACGAAGTGACATTTCAATAAATACTGTGTTCTTCGATTGCCATGGTTTCCATGCTCACCCTTTGCCGCCCCAAAAAACCGGCCACCTTCTGTACAATACAATATTGCATTTCACAGAAATTTTTGGTTTAAATTTTTTCAAACTGACTTAAAGTTGCAGCGAGCGAAGCGCATATTCATCATATTCGATGTTGTTTGGTTGTATTGGCTCTGAAAATACTTCAGCGCAGACACGTCGAAGAGATTTCAAAACGCACACAAGCTAACCAATGCTACCTCTTACACAAACATACACACATACTCACACTGAAACATACTCACTCCTGAACATACCCACACACACATTCTCATATACAGGATATACAGCTAACCAACAAAAATCTCTGGCCGAGTTCACGAACGTGGCTATTCTTCGAAAATGTTTTTAGCTCAATATGACCTCAGTGTAATTTGATGGAAAAAGTGTGAAAATTCTTGTGCCACTTGTACCACCACCATTCTACCCAATTTTCTAGAAGTGGTTAAGTGGAGGTGGAGGCAAACAAAGTCTACCTGTGTGTGTGTGTGGGTATGTGTGGTATATGAAGTCACTCATATACACACACACCCTCACTGTAGAAAAAGTAGAAAAAGGCGTTGAAATGAAAATGGAACAACAATTCATAATCATTCTGACATGACAGAGCAAGGAAAATGTTCATCAACCATTGCTGGTTGAAGGATGCATTAGCAAAGAAACTGCTGCTTATCAGATAAAATGCCTTAATTTGTAGAGTCGAGTCGAGTCGAGCAAAGGTCGTAAGGGATCTGAGGAGACGAGGGTTGAAAAATTCGCAATTACTCTTAATTTGGTAGAAATATTTGACCATTGTCAGCCAACCTTCTTCGGTCGCCTTAACTAAACCTCAAAGTGCCAGCCAAGAGTATAAGTGTTTGCACATGGTGGGGCGGAGAAAAGGGTGTGTAAAAAATAACAAAGTATGATGATTCATAATTTTGTAGGCAATTGAAAGTTTGCAAAATGACAAGTCATCAGCCATTCTTTAGGCTATTAACAACACAAATGACAATTTAAGAAATTGCCTAGAAATCGTTAGAAATGGGTGTCCCATACATAGGCAATCTATCAAATTGTTCATAAGCAGAGAGAGAGAGAGAGAACATAGAATGATAGATATAAGGAGACAAATATTTTATGTTATCTATATAGGAAATAACACAGACATACCATATATGTAGAAATATATATATATATATATACAACATACTACATATAGCTTATATCTAACGCATGTTGTACTTACCCAGTAGGATGAGAAAGATTAGCTGCATATTAATCAAACATCCCATACGATAGCTGCTTCTTGAGGCCAATAACATCGCTTCCCACTTCTAGATCTCCGTCGCGGCGTTTTGTGGATGGCTGCTGGCGCGGCTATGGCTATGCTGCTGGGATCTATGAATGATGTGTGCGTGCGTATGCGTGTGTGTGTGTGGCGAGTACGAATGACTTGGTCTAAGTCTCCAATCGTCTTACGTTATGGAATTGATGCTGTTGTTGTTGTTGTTCTGCATATTTAAATTGACAATCATTTACAATAGTAATTGGCTTCATATTCTCTTAGCATCTATTTAGACTTTTTGTTGCTGTCTCTATCTGCCGATGCTGCTGTTGCTGCTGCTGTTGTTGTATGTGATTCTGTTTATTCTTTTGGCTTATCTGCATCAGCAGTTGGTTGCTTTGGTAGTTGTGGTGTTGGTGCTGCTGCTATGCCAGAAGATGGAAAATACCAAGACGAATCTGTAAATGGGTAAAGCAAAAGACGAAAAGGAAAAAAAAACAGTTAGGGCATCAAATAAAGTTTTCCAAGTGTATTTTTTTAAATAAAATTGCTGGAGGCATTGAAAATATTTATACACACACAGACAGACATACATACATATTTATATAGTCTTATATATTACATTCAAGTAATACAGGAGCAACAGTCCCTAGGATACAGGGTCTATGAGGCACACAGTGTTCTGACGCCGTACAGCTAGTGGAATAATTAAGGAAGAATCAATGGTTACTCAAATTCCCCTTGAGAATACCGGAAAAAATCATCCAAAAAATTAAATAGTTTTTATTTATTTAAGTGTTTTAAATGGTTTATTCAGAAAAAAATATTTTTTTAACTTCGTATTATAGCATCGAAAAATAACCTGTTATTAGTTGCACAGTAAACGGATTGAGATCAAACTATGACCTTTTTATGCTTTTGGGGTCACTAAAACTGAACTGAAAGTGCATTTCACCATGTCAATTATTTCACATAACCTATAAAACCCCTATCAAAGATAGGCTCAAATTTTGGGATTTTTAAGATTATGTCAAAAATCCGACGTGATGGAGCAAATCTGACTTCAGATTTTGTTTCAGCGACCTCATCGGGTTGGGGGAAGGGAAAAAATCCACAACTGCCTCGAAATCGTCCCAGAGGGTTAAAATGTGTGACCGACCCACAGTCATTTTTCACTCCTAAATATTTTTAATATTGAATATGTTTTTCATTGTTCGGTTTGAGATCTGTTTCTATTATCGCTAATAGAATTTGTTTTTATATATTTAATATTTTTTATATTTTAAATATTCTATATATTTTTAATACTTTTAATATTTTTAAAGTTGAAATATTTTAAATATTTTTTATATCTATATATATAAAAATGAAATGGTCCACGTATGTCATACCATCACTTGAGAACGGATGGAGAGATTTGGCTAATTTTTTTTTTATTCGATTCAAAATTTTCCGTAGATTGTTTGTATTGAAAAAAATCAAATCCAGGTGGCGCTAGGGTGGATTTATATCGAAAATTTGAACGCATGTAGCAATTTAACTGAAATTTATAGTGGATATTTGTTTGATTATGAGAAAACATTTTATGTACAAATGGAACCGGTAGGTGGCGCTGGGGAGGGTTTATAACCAAAATTTAAACGAATGATCCAATTTAACTGAAATTCAGAATCTATGTTTGTTTGATCATCAGAAAAATGTGTATGAACAAATGGACCCGTTAGATGGCGCTGGGGTGAATTTATAATCAAAATTTAAACGAATGGACCAATTTAACTGAAATTCAGAATGTATTTTTGTTTGATCGTGAAAAACAATTGTATGTACAAATGGACGCGGTAAATGGCGCTGGTGTGTATTTGTATCGAAAATACTAATGGATGGACCAATTTTACTGAAATTCAGAATAGATATTCGCGTGATCAAGAGAAAACATTTTATGTACTAATGGACCCGGTAAGTGCCGTTTGGGTGCATTTTTAATCAAAATTTGAACGAATGGCCCAATTTAACTGAAAGTTAGTATGTATATTTGTGCGATCATGAAAAAAAGCTTTTTGTATAAATGGACCCGGTAGGTGCGGCTGTGAAATTATAATGAAAATGTTAACGATTATACAATTTGTCTAAAATTAAAAATGTTTATTTGTTTTGAAATGAGAAACTTTTTTTGTATAAATGGACATGCTGTTGAAGTGGCTGAAGCTGAACTATTTCGAAAATTTATATCGATTGTCTGATTTTACTTAAACTTAAAATGAAGGCATTTTTTGGCATGAAAAAATTTTGGATGTATGTTTAGATCCAGTTTCTGGTGTTTAGCTTATGACACACTTAATTTTTTGAAATGCATTTAGTCACCATTGATTACTTTACATATGAACGTTTTTTTAATATTAAAATTATAGAAAACTATATACATATATATAAAAATAGATGTCCATTTTGATGACACCACTACTGCGTTAACGGTTAAACCGATTTTGACCAAAATTGCTGTGAAAGTTGGGAATGGGCTGTAGATGGTCACCCAGGCCGCAAACGGCGCACTTCCTATAGAATTAGAGAGCTTCATAACGAGGTTTTTTGCAATTCGAACTTTTGGGGGACAAATTCGGAATTGGGAAAAACTGTTGCTTTCACCCAGACGAAACGGTTAATAGGGTTGTTGAAGGGTTTGTTGGAAATTCGTACTCCTTGGGTTACAATGGGCAGAGTGTTATCAAAGTGTTACGTTATTTAGAATATGTACCTAACAGTAACTAAGTTTTCATCATATCATGGACGACACTGCTGATCAATTTTAGCAATTCTTACAATAATATGAAATAATCTTTTAGATACATAAAGTACAGAATTTGTCCGGGAAATCCTCTCCCTTTTAATAGAAATGTTTCAGAGGTGAAAGTAATAAACCAATCGGAATTAGATTTCAACTGCACTTTACATCTTTTAAAATAATTTGGAGGCAGGACGAAGTCTGCCGGGCCAGCTAGTATTCAATATTTTTTATGTTTTAAATATTCTATATATTTTTAATATTTTTAATATTTTTAATATTTTTAAAATTTTTAACATTTTTGAATATTTGGAATATATTAGTACTTCCCTCCTAACTTTTTTCCTGGACATACGTATCCCCCATCTTCATCCCCTAAAGGGGGCTCCCATACAAAATGCACTTAAAACGGCAAAAACAAAAAAATTCTCCACCGATCGGAGCAAATTTTATAAAAATTTTTGTTTTTGTATTTGAACCTCCTTAGGAGGTGAATATGAGGGGTAGGTATATGTGGGAAAATTGTAAGGAGCAAATAATTACTGGGGGTCAGTCATATATTTCACGCCTCCAGGGGTGACTTGGGGGACTTGTTGTGTATGTTTGTTCCCCAACCCTACCACCTTTGACCATGACGCGTAGCCATTTCCATTCATCCCACCTCCCCATTGTTTGGCTTATGAATTATTTCGCCCTACCACACAAAATTATGGTGTGAGCCGTATCAAAATCGAAAACTGAAATATATCATATAAAAGTTTAAAAACTTTAAATCTTCTCGTTAAAAACCGGGGGCTCGATTTTCATTTCAGACCCACGGTTTCTTGGGCAAATTTTCTTAGAATTCATCTTAGATTAAGATAACCGCTTGGTGAATTTTTTTTATTCCATACAAATTGACCCACTCTAATGAATATACCTCAGGGTATTCAAAGTGGCAACACTGAGTGAAAAGTTGGTTAAGACTTAGTCGGGACAACCCGAGGATAAGTCTGACAAACACTGCAGAAGCGAAGAAATTGACGATGACGTGCTATTGGAAGATAATAGTTACAGCATAATATCGGACTTGGAGGACAGCTCAGCCAGGCTGCTGGATGTGTCCATCACTACCAAGATTGATCACGATGTTACAGTGTTTGAGGTACCCAGGGTAAAGGTCCTATAATTACATTTTCACCAAAGTAAGGCAGCATTTGCAACCTCTGTCGCCACTTTGCGATGAATGGAGCCGATGATACAAGAGTCATGGGCGACCGAATCTGTGATATCAGGTGCAGTTGTGTATCTAACTTTTGTTCTTTGAACCCCTGGTCGGCCAAGGTTTTTCATAAGACAAATTGAATGTTCTGTACTCTTCAATCAGAGACATTTTAATTGTTCCTGTTAAGTATTAGAGGAAGTCTGATGTTACTCGCCTCTGTTACAGAAGGTCAAGGCTGTATTTATGATGAAATTTAAACAGAGACTGATGGCAGATCTATCGCTTTACTCTACAGTTTTAGTGAAAGCGATACTACTGCCATCAGCCTCTGTCTAGGATAATATCATTGGTATATATGTTTGGTATCATCCTTCATTTCACACAACCACACACAACCACCCTTTCCGACGTGCGTCACATACATTGTATCGGAATTCAAAAGACGTAACACCAGTGTCATTATAAGTGTGAATGCCACAACTGTCCACACAATATGGGCTAGTACCGACATCAATGATGGAAGTGAATCTCTTTTAAAAATCATTATAAATGAAGCCCTGACAATCTGTAACAGAGGCGAGAAACATCGGTCAGGAAGGAGGTCCTAGGTTAGGTCCTAGGCAAGCACTGGGGCCTGTATTTAAAGGTCACTATGTGGATTTATATAGCAGAAGTTAGGCCAATACTTTTCTGTGGTACCGTAGTTTAGTGGATGTCCTTTTATAAGAAATACGTTGTGAATTTCGTGATAAAAAGATACACATTGATTAGTTGATTACTGAATCGGCTGCATTTTCAGCTCTGGTAAGAAGCAGAAAATGTGGCGTTAAGCAACACAGTGCAAGAAATTTTTGATGCCGGAATAATTTTTGTACGGAATGAAATCCTCAGGTGAGTATGTTATACTCGGGAAGGACCGCTCCCCCTTAGGTCGAACTTTTTTTATGGTCCAGTGAAGTTTTCAGTTTAACATAAAAGAAGTAGGTCTTAAAAAGGTCCATATAAGATGTCTTCAATACAATTAAACGAGAATTTTTTTTTTTTTTTAGAACATTTTTTCTCTGTCCCAAGTACTTACATATCCTTTTCGTCCTTATTTCGAGAAAAGTCAGTTAATGACCTTAAAATTTGGAGCATTTTAACTCACTATCTCGATGCATTACATATCGTTATCGTCCTTATTTCGAGAAAAGTGCGAAAAGGACCTTAAAATGGGATTTTACAACATTCACATGTTCTACAAAATAAAAGAAGTAGGTCTTACAAAGGTCCATATCAGATGTCTTTAATAAAATTTAAGGAAAATTTTTTTTTGTAGAACATTTTCTCTCTGTCTCAAGTACGTACATATCCTTTTCGTCCTTATTTCGGGAAAAGTCAGTTAATGACCTTAAAATGTGGAGCATTTTAACTCTTTATCTCGCTGCCGTATATATATGTATCCTTATCGTCCTTATTGCGAGAAAAGTACGAAAAGGACCTTAAAATGGATTTTACAACATTCACAAATTTTGCTTAGAAAGTTCTTTTTGGGGTGCTCTAAGACCAAAAATTTATATCTCCGAATTTTACTTAGCATTTTGAATCTCAACTCCTTACACGTCCGTATCGTCCTTATTTTGCGATAAGTCAGAAAAGGACCTTAAAGTGGGACTTTACAACATTAAAAAGTTCTACAAAAATATTGCTCGTAAAATTCAACTTGGGTTGCTCTAACACCACAAATCGATATCTCCGAATTTCATCTTTTCAAAGCATTGTGTAAACCACGTGCTAAAACAGTCAGAGTGTTTATGTTTCTTATTTTTTAAATTAAATTTAACAAGTATATGTTTTTGAAAAACATTTTAACTCTCTATATCGACTACTCACATGTCCTATTCGTCTTTATTTCGACAAAAGTCAGAAAAGGACCTTAAAATTAAACTTTTACAATATTTAAATATGAAACAAAAATCTTGCTCAGAATATTGTACTTGGGGTTGAAGACTTTAAAATGGGACTTGTTGCATATTAAATTCTACTGGGGGATCTAATATCGATTACACCAACTTTTACTAATCTTTTCAAAGCACTGTAGGAATAGTAGCCTTAAATGGTCAGAGTAACTGTGTTTGTTGTTGTTTTACTGCATTTTCGATATCAGATGTCTTCAATGAAATTCAACTACGAATTTTTTATATAAATTTTCCATCTCGACTCCTTACAAGTTTTTTACGTGTGTGAATAGCGACCTAAAATGGTCAGAGTATCTTTGTTTATTATTATTTTATTGCATTTTCCATATCAGATGTCTTCAATAAAATTCAACTAGGAAGTTTTTATTTCTAGAAAAGTCAGTTAAGGACCTTAAAATTTTACTCTACAACATTCAAATGTTCTACAAAAATGTTGCTCAGAAAATACTACTTGGGGTGCACTAAAACCAAAAATAGGTATCTCTAACTTTTACTAATAATGAACAGCGACCTAAAAAAGTGTTTTGTGTGGTTTGTTTATTTTGGACATTTTTAAAATTGTTATATGTTTATTATTCTAAATTTGCGCGATTATTGTTTTCACACAGAGCACTGTGCGTTACCCCCAACCTTCCCCCTCCCCAGCTGTTCCCTATTTGCTTAAGGACGTCAAAAAGGGACAAAAGTTCATTGAAAGCTGATTTTTTTTCGTCTTCATTCTGCATTTACACTTTTATGGAGTACAATGTAATATGTTGGTTTCTGGGTTTGTTTTTCATTTTTTTTTGCTGCGCTATCAACTCATCCTTTTCCCCAACTCCTGTGCGGAATGTCCTTTTTACACACTTTGTGTCTTTCCGCTGTCTTCGGCATATCCTTCGTGGTCTTCTTTTTTATTTTACTGGTTGTGTAAATTGTGTATGTGCGTGTGTGTATATATTAATCTTTATGCTGGTGTTTTTATATGACCGTGTTTCTTTCCTTTTCATTGGTTACAAATAATAATAATAAAAAAAGGAAGGAAGGTTTAATAAAATTCAAAAAGCTTATGGGACCCCGGCACATACTCGTTACGACTCTCTTCACCGCGCGCTGCAGCGAATCCTTTTGCTACACACAGTTGTGGTCAGTAAATGAGCACAGCTTAAGGGGCCAACTACAACAGAATGCAGATAAAACATCTAGGACGTCTGGGTTGTGATGTGTATTGTGTGTTGTGTTGTGTTTTGTTGCGTTGCCTTTCAGCCTCTTGAAATTATATTTGTTTTGTTATCAAACTCCTGTGTTCCCATGGCACCATAGAATACTTTTTGTGTTGGTTTGTTTGTTGTCCCTCTGGAGAATCATTTCATTAAATGCCTTTTTCCGGATTTCGATTTAGATACACTCATATGTCCTTATATGGGAACAAACACACAAAGACACACCCTTGTAAGATAAATACGATATGATGGTATGTATATTAACATGTGTAAATACCTTAGCTTAGGGAGCCACTGCCTTCTTACATTGGAGTGCCTGTGTGAGTGCCAAGGGATTTACATTTGTTTCTCTCTTCAAATTATACAAAATTTTATTGTCCTTAAGTGTCATTTTGTGTGCTGGTATAAAAAAATCCGGAATCTCAAATACTATACTTTATTTTGTATACAATTTGATTTTTCCAAAAAATTATACACAAATCTGTGGACAATTTATAGGGAACTTGGGACTCTGTTGGTGGTAACTAAAGCTGGGATGGGCGATGATGATGGTTGCTTGGTAATGTGACAAACGTTTTTGACATCCGGAAATAATTGTTTTAAATTAAATTCTATGGTGGAGTTTGTGGCAGATCTTAGGGTCATTATGGGCAATTTTGTGGTTATGCCAGAACACAATATGTTACTATAGCAATTAAAAGATTTTTGGTATTTTTTTTTTTCAATTCTTAGAAGTATAATTGAGTTGATGAAGGACATAGTGTAAAAGACTTGGCAACTTGGCAACATTGATGTATGAATGATATTAATACTACTCATATGTTTTACGTACAGTGCGATTTAGTACTAATAATATATTTGAAGTGTACTTTCCGGCCTTTTTGATAACCGGCAGCATGTAATGGCTATCAATTAAATTCACTGCTGGAATTTGTGGTTGATTGTAAGTTAGGGTGTAAGGAATTATGTTGTGTGTTTGACTGAATACATTGTACGTTGTTAGTGGAATGGAATGTTTTTACAATTTCAAAGATAATTATCTAATGAATGGTTTGGCTTGGGAAGTAATACGTATGGATTTTCTCTAAAAATAATAAAAATAGTTGTGGAGTGTAGCAAAGGGTCTCAGTGTGAGAGCCATAGAAAGATATTTTTAAAAAGAAAAATTTGGAATTTTTTTAAATTTGAGGTTATCAGATAGTTTAGAATGATTTCTATTACAATAAAATACTAAACAATTTTAATATTGGTTATTTTATTATAATTTTCAATAGTTATGATATTTTTAATATATTCGATTTTTTCCAAATTTTTTAATATTTTAAATATTTTTTTAAATTTTTAATATTTTAGATATTTTTATTTTTTGATAAAATGAATATTGTTATTGTTGTTATATTATGAATATTTTTATTATTAAAAATGTTTTTAAAATTTTCGATATTTTAAATATATTTAATATTTTAAACATTTTAAATATTTTTAATATTTATAATATTTTTAATATTTTTAAAATTTTTAATGTTTTTGATATTTTTAATATTTTTAATATTTTTAATATTTTTAATATTTTTAATATTTTTAATATTTTTAATATTTTTAATATTTTTAATATTTTTAATATTTTTAATATTTTTAATATTTAATATTTTTAATCTTCTAATCTCTGCTATGACACAAGAGTAGACGTGTTTTTTCGGCTGTCCATAATATTTTAGAAAAAAGGTGGATAAAGTGATTCTTTCAAAATAATTTATGGTGCAATGTTTTCAGAAACGTAATCTATCCTCGAGCAGTACAAAAATAATGAGAAATTTAAAACATTTTTGCTAAAAAACAGGAAAAAACTATCGCAAATAATCGAAGTTAGTGAAAATAAAAAACATATGAAAATTCTCTTATACGCCATGTGAAATCAACTACAAAAGAGTAAAGAATTTGTAAATAGAATTTGTAAAGAAACAATTTAAATTGAGAGAGCAAAGAACAAGCAGGCAAAGATAACAAATGAATAAGTGTTATAAGCAATTTGAAACATCTTGGCTAGAATTTGATGTCATGAGAATGTTGAATATTAAGTAGTGAGAATCAACAACTGAAGTGAAAGAGACAATTAGACATTTGTGGAGTTCGCAAAAATAATCTACTATACGGCATGTGGAACCACCTAACGGCTTAAATACAAAAGACTAAAGAATTTGTAAATAGAAATAATATAACTTGAGCGAACAAAGAAGGAACGGGCAAAGAAAACCAACAAATAAGTGTTATAAGCAATTTGAAACATCTGGGCTAGAGTGTGATATCACGAGTGAGAATCAACAACTGAAGTGAAAGAGACAATTAGACACCTGTGAGAGTACAAAAATGATCTCTTATACAAATTGCTAAATGTACTTAATCGCCTATCCAGCTACTTACAAAACTTCATAATATAATAATAAAAGCAATAAGCATTGAACCTTGTGATCATCTCTATAAATTTAATTGGTGTTATAATTGCAAAAATGCCGCCACAACAGTGCTCTAATTGCGAAAAAAAATTGCAAGGTACCAAATTCTTGACCTGTGGTCTTTGCCAATATCAAAAACTCCAAATCTTACTGAAGCAATGGTGGAGCTACTAATAAGCAGCAAGGGTGCCGTGTTGTTTAAATGCATATCATGTATAAAATCTCCAGCAGACCAATCATCAAGTGCATCAGACGTGGCATTAAAATTAGCTGATCTGGAGTCCAGTATTAGTAATCTGTTTAAGATGGTTGCAGAGGATATCATGAAACAGTTGGATGACATTAAATCGGAGGTGGCCAATTGCACAAAGAAAAATGGAGAGACGGAAAATCTTGTTAATTCTAAATTTCATCAATTGGAACTAGAAAATAATACATTAAGAAGACAACTGAATAGAGGTGATATTTTGATAAGTGGTCTTCCATCTCACTTGCAAATAGACAAATTGCATGAAGCCGTGTTTAAAATTGGAGACCTTTTGGATGTGGAGATTCAGCATAGTGATTTGAATATTTGCACATATATTAGAAGCAAAAAAGTTGTAATTGTAAAATTTAACTCAATATATAAGAGAGATTTACTTTTCAAAAAATACATGTCAAATCGAAATATAAAATTATGTCAAATAACTGACTCTGATGTTGAATCTAGGATTTTTATTAACGATAACCTCACGCCGATGGCGTCTAAGATGAATTTCATATGTAGGAAATTGCTAAAGGATAAAAAAATTAAAAAGTTTGCTTTTATCAATAAAAATAAACCTGAGGTTAAAATTGTTTTTAATGATGGAACTGATAAGATGTTAGATTTTGAGAAGTTAACAGTTCTAATGAAAAAGCTTTCCATTCAGTCTATACATGATTAATTTGTTAAAAATAATTAAACACATGATATATAACCTCTGAACAATTAATTTACTTTTTGCTAACACTAATATGAATTCATAAATTTTTTGCTGTGGCCAACCAATTTTAAATTAGCAAACTATAAAATTTATAAATTCTCTACTTACATAAAATTGCTTAAAGAAAGGAAATTTTCAATTATAAAACTGATAATTGTAGAATATTATTCCTATAATTGTTAAAAAAGGAAAAAATTTTCTAAATTAAAAATATAAATTGTTGTATATTATTCTTAAAATTTTATGAATTAGCCATTATAAACTCGAAATGAATAACATAAAAACGTATTTAATACATAAACTTTATTCTAGATTTAAGTTTTTTTATCATTTATCAAAAATATACATATTAACACGAATATGGAAGAAGTCAATGTTTTTTGAATATGACTAGTAATCTTGGTAGTATCATTAGCAAGAGTGAAGTAAGACATCTAAATCTAAAATCTAGCAATTTAAATATAATACATTTTAATGCACAAAGTTTAGTTCCTGGGCCCAGGTCGAATAAATTGGATGAAATAAGATCAATATTTTCGGGCAGTACCTTTGATGTTATTGGTGTATCTGAGTCATGGTTGAAAGATTATGTAGCAGATGAAGCTGTTAACATTGTCGGGTACCAATTATTCAGAACGGATAGGGAGGTAGGGCGAGGTGGTGGAGTATGCGTATATATAAAGAAAGGCTTTAAGGCAAAAATTGTATGTGAAATCGAAAACTATTGTGTATCTGAGGGTATATTAGTTGAAATCGAAACTGCTGATAGTATTAAGGTTCTTATAGGAATAATTTATCTTCCCTATGGAGATATTTTAAGTTGTGAAAATGACATTGCTCATTTTGTTTCTCAATACGAACATGTAGTGATAGTAGGAGACTTCAATATAAATCTTTTTGAAAGAAGCAGAGACATAAGAAATATGGCAGAGAATTGTGGTCTGACTTTGCTGCATAATGTCCTTCCAACGCATTTTTGCATTCAAACCAACAGCTCTTCTCTTATTGATTATTTTTTAGTTTCTAACATTAACTTGGTTGAATTAAAAGGACAATTTATGTTCCCAGTTTTAAACTCGCATGACGCTGCGATATATATTTCTTATAACATAGATAAGGTTATCGTACCACCTACGTACCAAATTAGAGACTATACCCACTTGAATACGGAAAATTGTCTCTTTGATTTAATGTCCTCGAATTATGCTTCCATTTACAGTACAAATGATCCTAACATTCAGGTAGACTTTGTCTCTAATATCATTTATCAGGCTTTCAATCAACATGTTCCCGTAAAGGTGGTATACGAGAAGAAATATTTTGATTGGACAAATAAACCTTGCATTAAAATTGCCCAAGAGCTAAGAAATTTTGCTTACAAAGCTTATATGGAAAATGCAAATCAGCTTACTTGGAGTACTTTTTGCAAATATAGAAATCGTCTTAAAAATATCAAAAGAAAAGAAAAGACGAAATTTACTGACAGTTTGTTCTCAGCAGCGACTGCTAAAGACATTTGGAATAATCTCAGGAAAATTGGGATAGTGAAAACTAATACTTCCAAGAGCCTAAATGTGGATATAAATAGTTGCAATGATTACTTTTTAATGCCCCGTTTGGATAACCCGCCTTTAATCGTTTTTGAGAGAGAACAGCCACGTGAGGATACTGGATTCTGTTTGAGAAATGTATCTGTTACAGAAGTGTGGTCGGCCATATGCCGTATTAAGTCGCAAGCAGTGGGAGACGATGGAATACCATTAAAGTTCATCAAGCTTGTATTTCCAGCAATATCAGTGCATTTGGTTCACATTTTCAACACTTTTTTAACTACATCCATTTATCCTGAAAGCTGGAAATGTGGGAGAATAACACCATTATCGAAAGTAAAGTTTCCTCAGCTATGTTCGGATTATAGACCAATAACTATTCTGCCTGTATTGTCAAAAGTTCTAGAGCTACTGATCAACGATCAACTGTGTTTATATTTAGAAGAAAATCAAATTTTATCAAATTTTCAATCAGGATTTAGGAAAGGGCACAGTACAACATCGTTAATGGTTGATTTGATTGATGACATAAGGAACAAATTGGGTGATAACTATACGGTGGCTTTAATTAGTTTGGATTTTAGCCGTGCTTTTGAGTCTATAAGTCACGAAACTATGTTAAATAAACTATACCAAATTTACAATTTCTCGTCATTAGCATGTCGCTTATTTAAATCTTTTTTATGTGAAAGAGCTCAGTATGTTCACTATCAAGGCGAAAACTCAGAATTGAGATGGACATATCGAGGTGTACCGCAGGGCTCTATTTTAGGGCCCACTTTGTTTTCAATATATATTAATGACATTTTTGATCATTTGAATTTTATGAAAGCACATTTATATGCAGATGATCTGCAGCTTTTAGCTTATGGCGACAAAGATTGCTTTGATCATTTTCAGAACTGCGTCAATGATGAATTAGCGAATATAGCTAACTGGTGCGAAAATAACTATATATGTATTAACTCGTCTAAATCAAAAGCTTTAACTTTTAATATCATGCCTAATAGAGCTGTTTCTTTTATGTTAAATGGTTGTGCTATTAATATTGTTAATAATATGAAAATCCTAGGTTTTGTTATTGACGATACTCTTAAATTTGAAAATCACATCAGGCAGGTAACGTCTAAAATTACCTTTTTGCTACGAAAGTTATATAACACTAATGTTTTTCTTCCTGT
The DNA here is from genome assembly GCA_964034835.1 of Muscina levida. NCBI lineage: Eukaryota > Metazoa > Arthropoda > Insecta > Diptera > Muscidae > Muscina > Muscina levida. The sequence goes on along the minus strand of OZ035880.1, from coordinate 18,680,880 downwards.
CAATGTAAGAAAACATATTGCAAGAACTTTGCTGATGCCACATATAATTTATGGGTTAGAAGTTTACTCTGGAACGTGTAGAGGTAGTCTAGAATATTTAAAAAAATGTTTTAATCGAATTATTCGCTTTGTTTATAAATTAAAATATTACGATCATGTAACACCCTACAGTATTGAGTTTTTAAGTTGTACATTTGAAAATTTTATTGACCTTAGAACTCTTTTATTTTTTTACAAAACTATGAAATTTGGAATGCCTAACTACATTGTTTCTAAATTTGTATTTGGAAACTCTACAAGAACTAATGTTTTACGAGTACCCAGGGCACAAACGCTAGTAGTGCAGCGATCATTCGTAGTACGAGCTATACGGTTATGGAATTCAATAGTTCCATATGACAGCAGGAACTTTTCATTATCGTGCTGTAAGTTTAAAGAGATTGCAATGTCGTGGCTGTAAAAAATAATTATTTATGCACTTCACTTTTGCTAATAATATTCACTCTGGAAACATAATTAGATTATCTTTCATATTCGTGTTAATATCAATATTTTTAATATACATTATATGCTTATTTAGTTTAAAAAATTTAGTTGTATAATTTTGTAATTGTGTCGCAAACTGTGGAATAATGTAATCAGTTTGGCCATATCGGCTTTTGGATTACAAAATAAAGAAATAAATAAATAAATAAATAAATAAATAATATTTTTAATATTTTTAATATTTTTAATATTTTTAATATTTTTAATATTTTTAATATTTTTAATATTTTTAATATATTTAATATTTTTAATATTTTTAGTACTTTTAATATTTTTGGTATTTTTAATATTTTTAATACAAGTAAACAAAAAAATAAAATTTTTGATATTTTTGATATATTTGATATTTTTGATATATTTGATATTTTTGATATCTG